>OY757947.1:32178562-32228562 GCA_963585895.1 Sepioteuthis lessoniana | reverse complement strand
CCGATCGAATTCAATTATAAAGAAAGGCATTCTAAATCTTAGCAGCTATTGGCATATGAGTTATACCTCTGCAGTTCTTGATGATTCCGAGATCGCCTTCTTTATAGGTTAGAGGGGGATTCAACTCTTCGTCTATTTCTTTATTGTATTTTTGTAAGGAAAATCAACAGAAGAACTACGAAGACTGAAATACAATTATATCACATCATGTCTGCAGCTTCTGATTATACATATGTATTTACCAACCCCTCCACACGGACAGGATGTGACACAAGGTCAATCTTTAAACGGATTTTACCAAGTTTCAGAGTTTTCTTTCCCCTATAATGGTTGCCTAACCAAGATTAAAGAAACCAGTCTGCCCTACTATTTACCCATAGTTAACGGGAGAATAATTGGATTCATTTTCCAAGGATATTAGTGCTACGTGAAATACAAATGGCCTCCTCCAGGATTTGAGCTCGTGTCACCGAGTCCATTTCCTGTGATGGTAACCATTACGCCACGGGCACCTTGTAACTCTGTAAAACCTGTCTTATATCATTGGCAGAGAAGATGGGCGCTGCCAAGGATATCTCCCACAGCCCTGGGTAACGAAAAAGGTTTAGGGTCTCTGTAAGAATTAAAGCGGAAATTTTTAAGACAAGTTATTTCCTATTATCCGCGTGTGTCGGACTCTATCGCGGATAACGAATTCCCAACGTATAAAATACTTATCTCTAATCTTCACAGCCAGGGAACAGAGCCGGAGTTATATAATATTTTTCTATTTCAGTCTGTCTGAGCCAAAAAAAATCCGTGCACGTCGTCAGTCCAGGACACTTTGCGCATCTCTCTGGAGTGCAGCAATCGCAAATGGATAAATTCGAAAATATAGATTTTCTAACGCAGCGCACCGCGGAGGTGTGCGTGGAAGGGGTGGGTAAAAAAACAAAAGGCGGGTATCTGGTTGAGGGTGAGGAGGTACGGATGATTATAAAACCTCCCACTCGGTTTTAATCTGGTACAACCGCAGCATCTCAAATTCCACCCCTGCACTGAACTAAACAACAACAACAAAAAAAGACGAATATTTAGATCCTTTCTAAAATTACATGATCTATCTATCTATCTATCTATCTATTTCAGTTAGTCCATATGTATGTATGTTTGTATGTATGTAGGTATGTATCTATCAATCTGTCTATTTTAGTTGGTTCATATCTATCTATCTATCTATCTATCTATTTCAGTTAGTTCATATATATGTATGTATGTACTAGGATCATTAACTAAGTTTCCAGACTTTTTTCGTATGGGAACTTTTATAGATAGTACACACATAAAACTCAAGTACCCTTCGAAGTAATCTCCTCCGGCTGCAATGCACTTGTTGTACCGTTCTAACAACTTCTGGAAGGCCCCATGAAAATCCTCTTGTCTGAGCATGTCAATAACCTTCGTCACAGCCTCTTTCATCTCCTCAATTGTCTCATAACGACAGCCTCTGAGCTTAGGGAATAACCAAAAGTCACAGGGAGCAAGGTCTGGACTACTGGGAGGCTGAGGAACTGTCTTGATGCCCATATTAGTCAAATAGTTTGTGACAAGGATGGAGTTGTAGACTGGTGTATTGTCCTGGTGAAAAAGCCACTGACCCGATTTGAAAAGTGCTAGCCACTTCCGACGGAATCTCTTCCTGAAATCCCTTAAAACCTCAACATAGTAACCCTAACCCTTTGGTCTATCAACTCTAGTGTATTGACTTCCTTACTCCTGCCACACCGCTCATTATCCCACACAGACTCCCTGCCTTCCTTGAATCTCTTATGCCACTCAACAACTGATGCTCGATTCATGCAAGATGCTCCAAAAGCAGTGTGAAGCATTCCATACGTTTCTGCGGCATTTCTTGCAAGTTTAAAACAGAATTTTATTGCATATCTTTCTTCTGAAGTGTCAGATTGCAATTTTGAAATTCACCAGCGGTGACAATCAGGCTTTAGTAGGGTGTATTCCAATTGCTACTGTAGCTAGCCATTTGAACCTGAAATCATAAAATTTGGTCAGTCGCCTCATATGATGTATAGCAATAACATAGTGAATTTTCAAGAGTCTACGACTATATTAAATGTCTATACAAAAAAAAAGTCTGGAAACTTATTGATGGCAGTACGTATGTATCAAGCTATATATCTACGATGGTCATTCTATAAATAAGTGTGATTTTTTTTAATTTAATAAAAAATCTATATTGATGGTTCCTTATCTATCTCTCTATCTATCTATTTCAGTTGGTTCATATGTATGTATGTATGTATGTATGTATGTATGTATGTATGAAGCTATATATCTTCTATAAATAAGTGTGATTTTTTTATTTAAAAAAATTCTATCTCAGTGGCTCATTCAGTCTCTTCATATCTATCTATCTATCTATCTATGTCCGTCAATCTATCTATCTATCTATCTATCTATCTCAGTCTCTTTATATCTACCTATATATGTATCAAATTTTCGTAGTTTCACCCCACCATGTTTGATCATTCTTTTTTTCAGTAGATCTCAAACTAACGTCATTTGCCCTTGACATTTTCGTTTGTCCTGCTGAGAGTTTTGCCACCCAGAGGGAAATCAATGATGCTTTGTATGAAATGTTAATTTAAATCGATGCTGAAAATTGACTGATTCATTCAATTTAACGGCATGTCAACTGGTCCAATTTATGCCAATAGGTTAGTGAAACATATTCATTGTACGCTCATATTTACATATTTTGTGTTATTTTAAAGATTTTTTGGGCATATCAACCTGTCAAATACGAATAGATTGATAGGATCCTAACGAGTACGAGAACTCTGCGTCAGAGTGGGCCTGGGAGTAATAGCTACCAAGTAGTACTCCCCATTCTCCAGATCTTTAAATATGGATCCTCACCATCAGATGCATATTAGTTTCATACGCACAGGTTTAGTTGAAGAGAAAGAAAGGGGAAGTCTTCGTGGACTATTGAAAAAAATGCTAAACTGCCATATCGAAGAAATAAATTTAAAATTTCTGTCACGCTTAACCCAGTCAGCTTGGGCTATACAATACGCTGACTGCATCTCTGAAGAAAGGTTAAGACCCTACCGATGAGTGTTCTGGTTATACCTCAAAAATATCTCATAGTGAGGCTCAAGTAATGCTGCAACTTTGGGGAATGCGGAGTACCCTTTCGTTGACATTACAGTTCATGGAGTGGAAATATACTGACTCTCTGGTTTAAAAAAATCCCTGGCGCAACGTTCCGTAAAAAGATGATGCTGACATTCTTCTGGGGCAAGAATGGACCCATCACTATGTATTTCCTTGAAAATGTGCAATTAAAAACAATGCTTTCTATTGCTAGCTATTTCAATAATATTAAATTTACTTATTGAATGACCCTCATATATATATATATATATATATATATATATATATATAGTCCAGAAAGAGCCGGTGCTCGAGTCAGATGCCCACAGCACGAATCTTTGATGCGATGTTCGCCTTCTACTACATGTCAATTTTCATAAAGTAGTATTCATAGAAAATATATATAACTCACTTTTCCTGGGCCATTTGGCAGACTTCGCCCATTCCAAATATATATATATATATATATATATATATATATATATATATATATATATATATATATATATAAAGATGGTTGTTGTAGGTCCGAGGCAAGAATAAGGATATATTCTAAAATAAGTAGGACCATGAAGAGATTTGTATTTTTTGAATTTATTTATTTTGTTCTTATATACGTGTTATATATATGTATGTTTTCAGCTTGTTGCTTTCGTCAGAAAACATATGTGGCACAAGGTCTTTTTATGGAGTACTCAATGGGACTTGAACTCACTCTTGTTTCCAGTATAAATGACCTTTGGTTGGTCAAGCTGGTTAATATAAGGGTCATTGTCCCTCTTTCCTAAGGTGTGTTTACTTTGCTCTGCTTTACCCGTCTTTGATATTTGATATGTTTATAGTTGTGTGTGTGTGTTTTGGCGTTGGAGTGATTTTGGATTTCATATATATATATATATATATATATATATATATATATATATAGCTTTGAGATGTTTAAATATAAACGTTACTGATGACTGGACGAGTCTAATTGCATTTCACATAGCACTAATACCCTTGGGAAAGGTATGAACCCAATTATTCTCCCTCCAGCTATGGGTAAATAGTAGGGTAGACTAGGTTCTTCAGCCTTGGTGAGGCAACTAGTCTAGGAGAAGGAAAACTTTGAATTCAAACCTGTAAAACTCCACCGAAAAATTGACCTTGTGTCATATCCTGCCCGAGCGGAGGGGTTGGGTAAATATGATAAACGTTACTGATTACTGTGTCAGTTGTCAATCAGGTGACCATTATTTGTCATTTTGCCAGAATGATGTACTTACAAAATATGAGAAGGGAGATAATGGTTGCGATGACTTTAACAGCTGATAGATTACTATGAAAATTCAACTTAACTGCCGATAAAATAGTATTCCAATTCTGTGATCAGTATACAAATTTTGGAGAAGATTGTATGGATGTCCCTTGAAGCTTGAATCTTTTTCTTTTATTCCTACGTAAACGATAGGTAAGTATAAGAGCAACTGGCCGAGCAGATTGTTTCCTTTTCTTTTATGACATATAAACCCATGTAGATTTGCTAATGCCAAATCCGGTTTATACATTTATATTACATTTAGGATTTTGCCCAGTCGACTGGGGCTGTAGAATACACTGATGGCAACTCTGCAGAGGGGTAAGACATCCCAACGATTATCCTGGATATGCAGCTTTGGGGAATACAGTGCGCCCCTTCATGGCCCGGAGTAGTAGCACCTGAGAGGGTCCTATCTATGTGTAGAATAGAACTAAACTGTGTACTGAAGTGCTTAAAATTGAACTGTTGATACGTATAAAAATGGATTTGACATTAAATGACCCTCAATGGTTGATATGCCATAAAAACAAACCAAAACAAACCATTTAGGATTTGCGAGCGAATAGTCCGTTGATGAAGTTATCTTTAAACAAGCCAGACAGCCCAGTCGACTTAGGATGTAACATACACAGATTGCATCTCTGTAGAAGCGTAAGACCCCCCTGCCAACGAGTATTTTGGATATAAAAATAAACAATCTGATGGTGAGGCTCCAGCCTTTGAGATTTGGTGAACGGGGAGTAAAACTTCATTGCCATAACAGCCCGGTCTACTCTGACCCGAAGTGGTAGCATCTGATTGGGTCCTATTTATAGCTCAAATAAAACAAACTGTATGGAAACAAATGAATGATGTTAAATTGTGACTGTTATATAACAATATTTGGAACGATTTAACTAGGTACAAAAAGAGCTCAGGTTTGTTTAAGAATGTTTTCTACAAAATGTGTTCATAAATCATATATATATATATATATATATATATATATATATATATATATATAATATGTATTAATAAACAAGATTTGGCATTAAATAACCAACAAGTATTGATATGCCATAAAACCGTAATATTACAGTAATATTTTTATCTTCACACTGTAAAAAAGTTTCAAGTATTGCTATTTAACACTAATACTTCTAATCAACATATTTATCGTTTATTTGCACATAGATTGTTTACAGTAATAGTTTTATTTTCACACTGTAAAAAAGTTTCAAGTATTGCTATTTAACACTAATAATCTTTTCAACATTATTCAATCATTTGCATCCAGTCAAGGAGTTCCAAGTATTGCTATGTATCCCAAACAAATCATCTCGACAGTCATTTGCTTACACATAGTTTAATGATCAAACCGTTCTATTTCTAACAATTCAAATATACATAAATTATTTGTTTGCACACAGTTCTATTTGTCCCATATATATGGCTGGCAGGTGATACCACTCCGGCTCGGAGTAGACTCGGGAGCAATAATACTCGTGGGGTACTCCGTATTACCCTGAGCTCAAGGAGTCAGATATTTTGGTGTCATAACAAGAGTCTCGCTCGGGAGTCTTAACCCTCTGTAAAGATGCAGTCGGTGTATTCAACTGCCCCAGCCAGCTGTGCTCCCAACAGATGCAAAACTCTTTTTCGAATATGTCAGAAGCAAATAGGTAAAAAATAAACCAGAATATTTTTGGTTGGATGGTTGGTTGGTTGGTTGGTTGGTTTAGACCAAATCAACCCCAGCTGTGTCATTTTATGTCCTTGTCAATCATGTTTTGCAGTTATATTGTCCCAAGTAAATATTGACATTTGATATTAATTACTCGTCGTTCGTACATATATGGTTTCAAACATTCTAAATTGATACATCAAATTTGTACCCTGTTAAATTGTTTCAAGCAACCATTGCAATTCAATAATACTGATCCTGTTTCTACTGTTTTATAGTTTCAAGTATTCCTATCTAATACAAATAATTTGTATACAGTTATATGGTTTCAAGCATTATTATCTAATTTTCATAATTTCAATATAGTTTCAGATTTGGTTGATTTGGTTTGGTTTTATGGCATATCAACCTTTGTAGGTTATTTAACGCCAAATCCATTTTTATGTAAATAATCAGTTATATTTAAAACAGTTCAGTTTAGCATAAGTACACAGTTTAATTGTCAAAAACATTTCCATTTCAAACTATTCAAGCAGTTATATGTAACAATTCAGTTAAGTGTAAACACAGTTTTAATGCCGAAAAACAGTTCTATTTGAAATAATTCAGTTAAGCATAAGCACGCAGTTTAAGTGGAAGTACGGTTTAATTGTCAAAAACGTTTCTATTTCAAGCTATTCAGTTAACTCAATTCATTTTAGCGTAAGAATGCTATTAGTTCTATTTAACCCATAGATATGGCCCTAGTGGACCTGGGAGCGATGGCAATGAAGGGGTACTCCGCATTTCCCAAAGCTCCAACACTGCTGGAACCTCACCATCAGATTGTTTAGTGTCATATCCTGGACACGCGTTGGGGGGGGGTCTTACCCCTCTGCAGCGGTGCAGTCAGTGTATTCTACAGCCCCAGCTGACAGGGCAAAATATAGTTTCAGGTAACAATTCTTATTTAATAATAATGATAATTTGGTTTTCAACAGTTATATGGCAAGGAAAACTGGGTCGAGGTCGAGCCATACCAAAGACTCAAAAAAAATGGTACTTGATTCTTCCTTGCTTAAAACTCAGTATTATAAGGTAGGGATTAAGGGTAAAGTGGAGCAATCCAGGGAATGGAGTAGCATCCCACAACATCTTGGTTTATGGGCTAAGGGAATAGGAGTCTTCGGGTCACTCTCGACTTCGGGCTCAAACTTTACTTATATCGTACCAGGTATTCCCATCTGATTCTAATTATTCATACACAATCCTATTGGTTTCACGTAAGTTAGTAAGTTGGCAACCGTAGTCGAGGGTGACCAGAAGGCTCCCTTTTCAATAGCTACTACACTGAGGTGTAGGAGATGGCGCTATTCATTTACTTGGTTTCACGCAACTATTCCAACTCAATGCTAATTTCTTTGCATGTACTTATATAGTTTCAGTGGATGGCTGGTTGGTTGTGTTACCGTATAGGTTATTATATGCCAAATCTTGTTTAGACACACACACACACACACACACATATATATATATATATATATATATATATATATATATATATATTCTGACTGTAATTATTTTATCCATTGGATTTGAACAAGTCCTGTTGTTTTTGGTGTTATTGATTCATATCAATACCCATACCCGGATGGAAATAAATTTATAATCCTAATGTGACCAGTTTTTGCTTTTCTTAAAGGAATTATTGCTCTGTGAAGTCAGTTACATTGAACTCTTTACCAGGAAAATTTAAATTCTCATGATTTTATTCTTCTGATGGAATTATTCCCGATTCCGGTTTAAGTAGACTGATTAATACAAATAAATAAACAAACAAATATATATATATATAATTTGTAAACAAGTGGTTCATTGTTAACATTTTCAAACAAACTAAAGGCCATTTGTTTGGACGCAATTGAATAGCTTCAAATATTACTTTGTTAAACTAATAGTTCTACTCGACTCATACTTGGGACCCTAACAATAGAATAACTCCTGATAATAGTGAATCTGGGAGTAATGTCAATAAAGGTGTACTCCTCATTCCCTAAAACTCCAGAACTATAGCTTCATCATCAGATGGTTTTGTATCATTACCAGGACCCTCGTTTGGGAGGAGTCTTACACTACCGCAGGAGGTGCCTGTGGTGTAATGGTTTTCGTCGTTGGAAATGGACACGGCGACTCGAGTTCAAATCCTGAACGACACTGATTGCATTTCATATAGTACTAATACACTTAGGAAAGGTATGAATCCAAATATCCTCCTTCCAGCTATGGGTAAATAGTAGGATAGACTGTTTTCTTCAGCCTTGGTGAGGCAACTAGTCGAGGAGAAGGAAATCTCTGAATTCAAACCTGTTAAACTCCGTTTAAAAATTGACCTTGTGTCATATCCTGCGCGAGCAGAGGGGTTGATAAATAGGATTACACCTACGAAGTGATGCAGTTGCTGTACTTTATAGTGCCAGTCGTTTGGGTCAATGGTTTCAAGAAAGTGTGTTTGTCTCCCGTGAAAACCTTTTCGCAAACGGCTGCTATATCCATTGTTATTTTGGGTTTTTTTCCATGATAACTTTCAGGTGGTTGTTTGTAGTCGTAAGTATTATAGATTATTCCTGCAGCGTTTTGTTTTTTATATTTTTTTAAAATAAAATCTCACCGAACGTGTTCGAAAATGAGTTTTGCGTCATGTCAACACAAGGGGGCGTTCCTGGCGGGAGAAGGAAAGAATGCCACATTGCGAACAACGCAATATACGGGGGTGACTTTAAAACGTGTGATTCCGTACGGATACCACCGTTAGCCAGTATACTAGAAAACGTTTCAAAGATTCGCCTTACGAGAAAAGGCAGACAGACAGACGGACAGAAAGGAAAAGAGACAGAGAGTGCAACGTGTGTGTGTATACACGTTACAGTATATATATATATATATATATATATATATATATATATATATATATGCGTAAAGACAGACAGAAAAAACAACATTTATCAAAGTCGTTGGTGAATGGAATATGTCTAAATATATACGCCAGTTTTGTGTCTGTTTTTACATGCTTGCGAAAAACAAAGATGTACAGTTTGGAGCCGATAGGCAAACAACTTTGGTCGAATATAGATTCAGTGGTTTGAAGATATCGGCTCTAGAGGTGGGGGAAGTCGATTGGAAACCAGCAGAGGGTGGTAAAGTATACTGCGACAAGAAATTATTTATTTTGAATATGGAACATATTAATGGCATCCAACCGATTATAGGATGACTGAGAGAAACTTTTCAGAATTGAAAAAACAAACAGAAACAAACAAGGTTAGTAATATGGGTCAACGAAGTGATCGTTATTTGAAGAAAATTTCGCTGTAAATATCTTCGTAAGGAGTTTTATATTCGATATATTTTTAATTATATCATATAATTTCAATGAAAATAAAATATGAAAGGATTTTATTACAAAAATTTATTAGAAATTAATTTATTTTGAAAAATACTTTGGAAATGATTCTATTGTAGATATACATTGAAAATAATCTTATTATAATATATATCAAATATGATTTTATCAAAAAATACATTGGAAATAAATTTATTATTGAAAATGATTTCATTATAAAGATAAATTGAAATTAATTTTCTTTATCAAAATATATTGAAAATGATTTCATCAGAAAATACATTGGGAATAGTTTTAAATAAAAATATGTTGAAAATGATTTTTAATAAGAAAACATTGAAAATAATTTTATAATCAAAATACGTTGAAATTGATTTTATCATAAAAATACCCTGGAAATAGTTTTATTATAGAAATACACTGAAAATGGTTTTGGTTTGGTTTGGTTTGGTTTGGTTTTATGGTTTTATGTAAGGTTTTTAAGGCCAAACCTTCAGTATACATTAACATTAAATATATAATTTCTAAACACATTTTGTAGATAACATTTTTAAACGAGCCCGAGTTCATTTTTTATCGCACATTTAAAAGGTTTCAAGTATTTCTAAAACGAAAAATTCTGTTTACTATTGATTATTTATACGCACACAGTTAAATGATTTCGAGTATTATATTATTACACAAAATATTAATCAAATATCAATCATTTGTTTGCACAAATTTGAATGGATATACGAAGTGCATACGATAAGTTTTCAGACTTTTTCGTATAGGCACTTTTATTGATAGTACACACATGAAACTCTAGTCTCCTTCGAAGTAATCTCCTCCGGCTGCAATGCACTTGTTGTACCGTTCCAACAACTTCTGGAAGGTCCCATGGAAGTCTTCTTGTATGAGCGTGTCAATGATCTTCGCCACAGCCTCTTTCATCTCCTCAATTGTCTCATAACGACAGCCTCTGAGCTTAGGGAATAACCAAAAGTTACAGGGAGGAAGGTCTGGGCTATAGGGAGGGTGAGGAACTGTCTTGATGCTCATCTTGGTCAAACTGTCTGTGACAAAGTTGGAGTTGTGGACTGGTGCATTGCCCTGGTCGAAATGCCACTGACCCGATTTGTAGAGTGCTGGCCTCTTCCAACGGAATCTCTTCCTGAACTCCCTTAAAACCTCAACATTGTAACCCTAACCCAAACCCTTTAGCCAATCAACTCTGGTCTATTGTCTTCCTAATTCCTGCCACACCTCTCATCATCCCTCACAGACTCCCTGCCTTCCTTGAATCTCTTATGCCACTCAAAAACTGATGCTCGATTCATGCAAGGTTATCGAAAAGCAGCCTGAAGCATTCCATACATTTCTGTGGCATTTTTTTCCAAGTTTAAAACACAATTTTATTGCATATCTTTCTTCTGATGTGTTAGATTGCAATTTTGAAATTCACCAGCTGTGACAATCAGGCTTTAGTAGAGTGTATTCCAATTCCTGCTGTATCTGTTCATTTGAACGTAAAATCATACAAATTGGTCAGTCATCTCATAAGATGTATAGCAATAACATACTGAATGTTCAAGAGTCTACAACAATTTTAAATACCCATACGAAAAAAGTCTGGGAACTTATCGTATGTACCTCGTATGATTTGTAAGGTTATATTTTGTTGGTAATGTTATCTTTAAATGAGTTAGAACTAATTTGTTTGCTCACAAGTATTGCTATTGATTTGACACAGTTAAATGGTTTCAGTCTTTGCAATTTAAGACAAATTTACATTTAATACTAATAATTTGCTTGCACACAGTGAAGTGTTTTCAAGTATTGCTTTTTAAAGATATTTTACAAGTTTTGCAATGTATAACAATGGTTTTATCTTGCATAAACGGTTCACGTATTCTACATTAATTGTTTTATTTTCACGCAGTAAAAACAGTTCTATTTCAAACAATTCACTTTAGTATGTCCAGAAAGTGAAGTGGTTCCAAGTATTGCTATGCATCACTAACAATTCAATTAAACATCAGTCATTTTTTCATACGCAGTTAAATGAACAAACAGTTCTAATTCTAATTATACCCTTTAACGCGAGTCATTTGTTTTTCAGATATTTTGAATGGTCAAGTAGCTCTATTTGACTTATATATAGAATCTATCAGGGTCAGTTGGTTGGTTGGTTGGTTTTTTATGGTCTATCAAACTTCATACGCTATTTAATGCCGAATCCATTTTTATATAAATAAACAGTTCTATGGTCAAGTAGCTCTATTTACTCATATATAGAATCTATCAGGGTCAGTTGGTTGGTTGGTTGGTTGGTTTTTTATGGTCTATCAAACTTCATACGCTATTTAATGCCGAATCCATTTTTATATAAATAAACATTTCTATGGTCAAGTAGCTCTATTTACTCATATATAGAATCTATTAGGGTCAGTTGGTTGGTTGGTTTTTTATGGTCTATCAAACTTCATACGCTATTTAATGCCGAATCCATTTTTATATAAATAAACATTTCTATGGTCAAGTAGCTCTATTTACTCATATATAGAATCTATCAGGGTCAGTTGGTTGGTTGGTTGGTTGGTTTTTTATGGTCTATCAAACTTTATACGCTATTTAATGCCGAATCCATTTTTATACAAATAAACAGTTCTATTTCAAACAATTCAATTTTGCATAAGTACACAGTTTGATTGTCAAAAAACCTTTCTATTTCAACAGTTTAATTGTGAAAAACATTTCTTTTTCAAGCTATTTAGTTTAGTCAAACAGTTCTAATTCAAACAATTCAGCTTATAGATTTTTTTACACATAGTTTAATGTCAAAACTGTTTATTTCGAACAATTCAGCTTAGCGAAATACAGTTTCAATGTCAAAACAGTTCTCTTTTAAACAATTCAGTTTAGCATGAGTACGCAGTTTACTTCTCTTTGACCCATTGATAGAAACCTTATCAGGTGCTACCACTCCGGGTCAGAGGGGACCCGGGAGTGATGGCAATGAATGTGTACTCCGTATATCCTAAAGCTCCAGCATTACTGGAGCTTCACCATCGGATTGTTTAGTATCATATTCAGGACACATGTTGGTGGGGTGGGGGGTCTTACCCTCTGCAGAGAAGCAGTTGGTGTATTCTACAGCCCCGGCCGACTGGGCAATACCTGGGTCTGAGTGGACCTGGGAGAAATTGCAATGAATGAGTACTCCATATTCCCTAAAGCTCCTCAGCCAGAGCCTCACCATCAGATTCTTTAGGAACATTTATTGGGGAGGGTTATTTCTCTGCAGAGATGCAGTCGGTAAAAAATCATTTTATTATGAAAATACATTGGAAATAATTTTATCATAGAATATAGTAGAAAAGAGTTTATAAAAATGCTGTGGAAATTATTTTATAATAAAGATACAATAAAAATGATTTTATTATAGTTGGCGACCATAGTCGAGGGTAACCCGAAGGCTCCCTTTTCGATAGCTACTACACCAATGTGTAGGGGAGGGCGCTACTCCTTCCCTGGAAATAATTTTATTAGAAGAATATATTAAAAATCATTTTATAATAAAATTCTTTGGAAATTATTTCAATAAATAAATTCATAGGAAATAATTTTTATTTCAAAAATTCATTATTCTATCATAAAAATTGATGGGAAATAATTTTATTATAAAAATTAATTGGAAATCATTTTATGATGAAATATTCTTTTGTAATAATCTTATCACTCGAAATTATCAGATTATTGTCTTTATATACATTGTTAAACTCATAGCATCTCAACCGATATGTTTTTCGGCTTTCTTCAGGTGTTTCATGTCAAACTGTGTAGCAGTGGATTAGGCTTTGGTTGAAAACTGCTTTTTAGGGAAATCAATTGGAGGTTTCAGGTTCAGTCCCAATTACAGGTAAGTATAACTAGAATTACTGTAGATTAACACTTCCATTCGGTTGTGGTTAACGGAATTAGAACTATCTACCTCCGGGTTCAGAACGAAGTTCTTTGGTGGCTCCCTAGTTCGATCTGAAATACCTATCGAAGACTGAAGGATATATCGGCTGAAACGTTGATAGAATAACAATTCAGACAAATGAAATCATTTTAAAGTAAAAATACATTGGAAATGTCATGATTAATTAAAATGGCATTTGAAAGGATCATGCTATAAAATGCGTTGGAGATGATTTTTAAAATAAAAATTAATTGAAAACGATTTTACTATAAAAATTAATCGGAAATGATTTTAATATAAGATATAGTGAAGATGATTTTTCCGTAAAAATTCATCAGAAATTTAAAGGTGAAATGTTATTACCTTGTTTGATGGCATATAAGTCGCACAGGTGTATAAGACGCGCACCAATTTCAGCAGAGCAAATCAAGAAAAATACAAAGTACTAATATTAAACATCGTTAAATTAATACAATGAATATTATTAATGATAACACTTTTGATCTGCGTAATAGCCTTTTAAATAATCATAATAGGTATATGAAAGTTACACTAAGTTTAAATAAATAAGAATTGACAGGTCGCTAATTTCGGCCGAGTATCGCGAATTTTAAACCTACATATGGCATATAAGAGGCAGGGGAATTTTTAAAGATATTTCTTGTAAAACGCCTTATATGCTGTCAAATACGGTAAGAAAAAAGTGATATTTGAATTTAAAAATCACCCAATATATGACCAGAATCCATATTTTTAATATTAATCAAAGTGAATAAAACTCTTTAAAAATACCTGTGCCTATCTATCTATCTATCTATCTCATTATGTTCATATCTATCTATCTATCTATCTATCTATCTATCTATTACTCAGTTGATGCATATTGGTTAACGAAGAACTTTATATATCTTGCCATAATATCGAAATGCAATGCATGCTTTTGTATTTTCTATATGATTTTCGTATAATATTTGTGTGTGAATACAGAGAAATACTTTAGAAATTAAGAATAATGGCCAGAGACAAAGAAGGAAAAATAATGATTCGAATGAAAGGAAAGCGAAAAAATTGTGAGTAATAAGGAATTAACATTGGAGGAAGATGAAATATTCTTCCTAGTCATGTGACTAACTTTTAAAAAAAAATTAAAACTACTTATCAGTAGCAGAGAAACATAAATGATATTAAATTCTTAAAAGCGGAGTGAAATTCACGATACAAGGATGACACCAAGTACCTCAGGATTAAAGATGAAAATATCAGTCACACTGTAAAATAAAAAAGGTCCACCCGGGACTTCAACTAAATTAAAACTCAATAAATTTACAAGGGAAAGTGATTTTTATGACCCGCTAAAGAGATCTCTTTAAAACAACTTGGTCACATCTGTGACAGAAGCGCGCATAATTAACAACCCCTGAATCTGGTCAAGCCACAATATGCTACTCATTAAAAAAAAGGAGAAATCGAAGCATAATTTAAAGAAGGATTACTACACACGCACCTGATTTTTAAAAATAGAACTACACCATCAAATATATTTTACATTTGGGTGACATGAGTGATAGTTTATATTGGGGACTCATTGGCATCCTTCAAATGTTGGCGATTTTTTTTTCAGGCACATAAACGTCGAACTTAGCTAACCACTCAAATCAGAGATACCAACGGAGATAATGGATGTGGGGATACAACAAACTTACACTTCACATTTATTTTAGGAGCAACACAACACTAAGAAGGGATAGAAAAATACTTGTAACCTAAGAAGAATGAGCTAAGTTTAAGACAAGCCGATAACTTACTAACCAAACTAGGACGAAAAAAAGGAAAGGTTAGTTTTCTTACTTTGAAATATTAGAAATACACTGATAAATAAATAAGGAAATCATTAAAATAATTGAGACTGAAAAACAATAAACGTCTCACCGACTTAAAATACAAAGTAATAGTAATCAAAACACCACACATCCGAACACCACAGAAAAAAACTAACACATAAAGAAATAAATGAATGTACATATCATAAAGAGAATTATTTCTAAAAAGAAACGCCACATTATAATCTTTCAGGAACCAAGACAAGAAAATCGTCAAGTAGAAACCAGAAAATAAAAGAATTATTAACATAATCAATGCAAGAGCGAAATTAGTCTGTGATAAAATCTGTCTTTTCCATAAAGAATACGAATAGGAATTCAAAACCTGGTTGGGAAATTAGACTGGATACACAAATAAAACAACCAAAAATGATAAGACTGAGGAAAAATGTTGGAACATGTTGGAACGAAATGAGAAAAGCAACACAACAAATAAAACAAATAATATCATTCAAGGAAAAAATTCAGAAAGTATTAGCGGAAGAAGAAAGACTAAAAAGATGCCGACACAAGATGAAACAATACGGACAAATTAGGACATTCCAAAACAACAATATTCTACCTGCCAATAGGGGGAACATGTACGAAGTCATACCAACAGATGAAAAAGAAACAAAAAAATTTTGTAGTAAAATATCGGACCGAAGAGAATATAACAAAAAGTTGAATGGATAATCAACACAGCGAAAAGAGTTAGAAGGACTCGAAGAGGGACAGATTCACGTAGAAAAACACTCGAAAAAATACCAAACTGGAAAACTCCAGGCCTTGATGTATGAATGGATTCTGGTTTTAAAAATCCACTTCCATTCTTAACAGACTGTCTATCGAAAGGAACAGATGCTTTCAAGAAACAGACATAACCAAATGGATGACCAAAGGAAAGACCGCCCAGATTCAAAAATTGCCCCACAAAGGAGCCACCCCATAAACTATCGTGCCAACCGATGATGTGGAAAATATTAACCGTGCAAATTAGGAAGGAGATTTGATGTTTCCTGATAACCCGTGGACTGCACCTCGAAGAACAGAAAGGATGCCACGAGGAAACAAGGGAATAGGAGAGCTACAATATATTGATCAACACACCTTCAAGGACAGCAAAACGAGACGAAAAACTGTAGCTATAACGTGAACTGACTACAAAAAAGCATACGATATGGTCTTTCAAAGCTTGATTATAGACTGTCTTAAAATCTTAGCCGACAAAGTTATACAGCTTATCGAGGAAACCAAGAAAAACTGGTGATGGGAAATGACAACGGAAGGAAAAAGTATAATTGAGGTAAAAATCCAGAGGGGTATATTCACTATAGATTACTATTTATAATAGCGATGATGCCACTCAATCACCTATTTAGGAAATACACAGGGGCGATAAACTTTCTAAATTGCAAGAAAAGATATCAAACTGTTTGTCAAAAATAGAAAACTTAATGCAAGCAGTGAAAATATACAGTCAGTATATAGGGATGAAATTTGGCATAGAAAAATGTACCATACTAATATTTAGAAGCGGATAATGACACACTATGGAATCGATAGAACTGCTAAATCAAGAATAAATCAGAAAGCTCAGAGAAAAGGAAAATTACAAGTACGTTGGATTATTGGAAGCAGACAACACCGAAAAAGCGGAAATTAATGAATTTTTTTAATACCTCAGGAGAAAAAGGAAACTCGTAGAAATTTAACGATATAGCAAAAATCACATTTATGGGATAAACACTTGAGTTGTCCTCCTTTGTAAGATACTCAGGACCATTCAAAAAGTAGAAGTAAGAACGAATGAACCAGTTAACAAGAAACCTAGTGACGATTCACAAGACCTGATATCCGGGAGATAACATCATCACCATCATCATCATGTCGTGCTGGTAGCACGGATATCCCTGACCCTCTCTCGCCACCTCTCCCAATCATTCATCGCTTCTGGCAGGTCTTCAGGGCTACATCCCGTATCCTCACACAGCTTCTGTATGTATGTTCGAGCTGGTCGTCCCGCTTTTGCTTGGCCATATACGGGGGTCCATAGGAGTACATCATTTATGACCTCGTCCTTGCTTCTCCAGCAGTGTCCTGCATGTCTGGTTCGTCTAAATTGGATAGTTTTCGTGATGGGAGGCAGGTGGCCGTATAGTTGCTGCCTTGTGGGGTGTTGGCGCCAGGACTTGTTCAATATTGCTCTCAGCATTCTTGTGTAATTGCCGTCTAGCTTCTTTTTCAGCCGTTTTGTTAGCGTCCAAGACCGGTAAAATGAAACGCAGTTTCATTTTACCGGTCAGGTCTGATTTCCATATGATCAAGAGCCTATCGATAGCTGTCCATGACTTCGTTAGTTGTGTGTCGGTGTCTTTTTCGGTTGATGAGACGCTGCTTCCTAGGTAGGTGAATTTGTCTACTAGTTTAAGAGGGGTTCCGTCTAGTGTGGAAATGTCGCCTGTTTTGATGCGAAGACTTAAGAAAAATAGCTCAGAAAGACTAGTTACAGTGACCAGAAAAAGACAACTAACGCAATCAACGCAAGTGAACAAAAACAATTAGAAAACGACAATGGATGAAAAACAACTGTATAGATATTTCAAGCGACAAACAAGCGATAACTCACACGAGAAATTTGGACTTGGTTAAAAAAGGAAAACCTTAAGAGAGAAACTGACTCTCTTCCAACAACACCATGAGTTAAAACTCTATTAAAGCAAACATTGTTGGAGGTGCCCGTGGTGTAATCGTTATCGTCGTAGGAAATGGACACAGCGACAGGAGTTCAAATCCTGGACGAGGCTGATCGCATTTCACATAGCACTAATACCCTTTGGAAAGGTATGAATCTTTTTATTCTCCCTCCAGCTATGGGTAAATAGTAGGACAGAAGGAAAACTCTGAATTCAAACCTGTAAAACTCTGCTTAAAAATTAACCTTGTGTCATATCCTGCGCGAGCGGAGGGGTTGGGTAAATAGGATTAAATCAAAAATTGATAAGACGCAACAAAACAGCAAATGTAGTTTATGTGGCGATAGAAAGGAAACGTTTAATCATGCAATTAGCGAATGCAGCAAACTAGAGAAAAAGAGTGTAAGACTAGATACGACTGGGTGGGGAGAGTGATCCATTAGAAATGGTGGGAGAAATTTTGATTTCACCATATGAACAAGTGGTATTTGTACAACCCAGAATTCGTCCTGGAGAATTCGGACGCACAAACTTCTCGGGGATTATGAGATATTAAAAGATCACCTAATCTCGACCTGATGACCAGACCTTTTTGATGGTCAACAAAAAAAAAAAAAAAAAAAAAAATGAAAAAAAAAAAGAGAACCTGCCGAATAGTGGATTTTACTGAGCCGGCAAACTGCACCAAAAAAATCCAAAGAAAGCGAAACGAGACCTTGCTAGAGAGCAAACAAAAACTATGAAATATGACGCTGACGGTAATACCAATTGTACTTGGAATAATCGCCAAACGATTGATAGAGGGACTTGTAGAAACGGTAATAAGAGGACAATTGGAAACCATCCAAACGAAAGCATTTTTAAGGTTGGCCAGAATACTGAGAAGAGTCCTGGAGACTTGAGGAGACTTGCTGTCACTCAAACTCCAGTGAAAAGGAATCAGCTAACGCTGGTGTGAAAACTCTCAAAGAAGTAAAATAAAAGACGAGAATAGATAAGACGCAAAAAAACAGTAAATGTAGGCTATGTGGTGACAGAAATGAAACCATCAATCACATAATAAGCGAATGCAGCAAATTAGCACAGAAGGAGTATAATGCGAGACATGACTTGGTCGGCTAGGTGATCCACTGGGAAATGTGCAAGAAATTTGAATTTGACCATGCCAACAAATGGTATATGCACAACCCAGCACCTGTCCTAGAAAAGGACACACGTAAACTCCTATGGGATTTTGACATACGCATAGATCACCAAATCTCGGCCAGAAGACCAGACCTTATTATAATCAACAACAAAAAAAAGAGAATTTGCAAAATTGTCGACTTCGCTGTCCCGGCGGACCACAGAATAAAACTGAAAGAAAGTGAAAAGAAGGATAAGTACCTCGACCTTGCTAGAGAATTGAAAAAGCTGTGGAACATGAAGGTGACGATTGTACCAATTGTGATTGATGTTTTTGGCACAATAACTAAAGGATTATTAAAAGGCCTGGAGGACTTGGAAGTTGGTGGACGGGTAGAGACTATCCAAATGACAGCATTACTGAGAACGGCTAGAATACTGAGAAGAATTCTGAAGACTTGAAAAGACTTGCTGTCACTCAAACTCCAGTGAAAAACCATCAGCTAACACTGATGTGAAAAACTCTAATGGATTAAATAATAATAATAATAATAATAATAATAATAATTACGTAAAAGAATTATCACACAAAATGACTAAAAGCGCCAAAAGACTTATAAGAGTACACACAACTGTGTGCGGAAGGGGATCCATTGAGAACTGTGCAAGAAATTGAAATTTGACCATATTAACAAATGGTGTGGGCACAAACCAGAATCTGACCTGGCAAATGAGACGTTTAAATTCGTTTGTGATTTTGAGAAGCAAACAGATCACCTAATCCCGGCTAAAAGACCAGATTTACTGATGATAAACAAAAAAAAAAAGAAAAAAAAAGAAAAGAAAGAATAAAACTTGTTGTATAGAGGACATTGCTCTCCCAGTTGACTACAGAGTGAAAATCAAAACAAATAGAGATGCAAGTAGTTCGACCTTTCTAGAGAACTAAAAAAAAGTTGTGGAATGTGAGAATGACAGTGATACCAATTGTAACCGGCACTCTTTGAACGGTCCTCCAAAAAGGGGAAATCGGAGGACGAATTGAGACTATCCAAATCAAAGTATTAATAAGAATGGCTAGAATACTTGAAAGAGTCCTGAAAACTTGAGGAGACTTACTATCTCTCAGACTCCAGTGAAAGACCATCAGCTAATGTTGGTATAAAAAACCCGCAATAATAATAATAGTAATAACAGTGGTAGGCAACAAAGAAAAAAGAGAACCTGCCGACTTTTCTGTTCCAGCTGATGACACGGTAAACCTGAAGGAAAGCGAATGGAGAGAAAAGAACTTAGACCTTACCAGAGAACTTAAAATGACGATGGAATATGAAAGTGACGGTGATGCCAGTTATAGTTGATACAGCCGGTACAGTCACAAAAGGAATTGTATTGGACTTGAAAATTAGAGGACAAGAGAAGACCATTGAAAATACAGCATTGTTGGGATCGGTTAGAATACTGGGAAGAGTCCTGGAGACTTGAGGAGACTTGATGTCACTCAAATTCCAGTGGAAAACCATCAGTTAACGCTGGTGTGAAAAACTCTCATAAGCTATATATTCGAAAATCTAATAATGGTTGTTCTTATATGAATACGCGTCTGTATTTTGTTAAATCTGCTTTTTATTCATTCGAAATTTCATAGTGAGATTGGTTTTAGTTGGTTAGTTGTTTGGTTTATTGGGTTTTATGGTATGTCAACCCTTGTAGGCTATTTAACGCCAAATCCATTTTTATGTAAATCTGTTCTTTTTCAAACAATTCAGTTTAGCATAAGTACACAGTTTAATGATCAAAAACATTTCAATTTCAAATTATTCAAGCAGTTAGCTGTAACAATTCAGTTAAGTGTAAATACAGTTTTAACGTCGAAAAACAGTTCTATTTGAAATAATTCAGTTAAGCATAAGCACGCAGTTAAAATGTAAGTACGGCTTTATTGTCAAAAGCATTTCTATTTCAAGACAGTGTACTCAAACAATTCATTTTAGCATAAGTATGCTGTTAGTTTTATTTAACCCATAGATAGTGCCCTATCAGGTGCTACCACTCCGGGCCAGAGTGGACCTGGGAGCAATGGCAATAAAGGGTACTCCGCATTCTCCAAAGCTCCAGCACTGCTGGAACATCACCATCAGATTGTTTACCATAAGAATAAATTACGAATGATTTTAATTTGGTTTCATTTCTTTGTTTGATGGCGTTTCAAACTTAGTGCATTAAATAATGCCGGAGCGGAGGGAATTAGAGGGTTCATGCCTTTCCCAAAAGGTATCAGTCCGAACTTGAAAGTATTAAGGTGCAATACAGTAATTTAGTCAATATGCCACTGGAACTCCTAAGTGGATGCAATCCAAACATTTTTCCAGAAAAAAATGTATTATGAAGGATTTTACTAAAAGGAATTCATTGTCAATGATTTTCTTGAAAATAATTCATTGCGAATGATTTTACTAAAAAAGAACATTTAGTGAATGATTTTACTAAAAAGAATGTGTTGTGAATGATTCTACTAAAAAGAATGTGTTGTGAATGATCTTACTAAAAAGAAAGTGTTGGGAATAATTTTACTAAAAAGAATGCGTTGTGAATGATTTTTCTAAAAAGAATGTGTTGTAAATGATTTTACTAAAAAGAATGTGTTGTGAATGATCTTACTAAAAAGAATGTGTTGTTAATGATCTTACTAAAAATAATGTGTTGTAAATGATTTTACTAAAAAGAATGTGTTGTGATTGATTTTACTAAAAAAAGAATGTGTTGTGAAAGGTTTTCCTGAAAAGAATGTTTAGTGTATGATTTTACTAAAAATAATCCATTGTGAATGATTTTCTTGTAAAGAAAGCATTGTGAGAGATCTTACTAAAAAACAATCTATTGTGAATGATTTTCCTGAAAAGAATGCATTGTCAATCAATTTCTTGAAAAAGAATGTGTTGTCAATGATTTTCCTGAAAAAGAAAGTGTTGTGAATGATCGTACTAGAAAAGAATGCATTGTGAATGATTTTGCTGAAAAAGAAGGTTTACAGAATGATTTTACTAAAAAGAATGCATTAGGAATGATTTTCTTGGAAAGAATCCATTGTGAATGATTTTCTTGTGAAGAATGCATTGTGAGAGATTTTACTAAAAATATTATCTATTCTAAATGATTTTCCTGAAAAGAATCCATTGTGAATGATTTTCTTGTGAAGAATGCATTGTGAGAGATTTTACTAAAAAAATAATCTATTCTAAATGATTTTCCTGAAAAGAATGCATTTCCTGAAAAAGAAACTGATGTGAATGATTTTACTAAAAAGAATGTATCTCTGAATTATGGTATTAAAAAGAATGCACTGTGAGAGATTTTCTTGGAAAAGATCCATTGTAAATGATTTTCTTGAAAAGGATGCATTGTGAATGATTTTACTAAATAGAATGAAAACTATGGAACATGAAGGTGACGGTGATAATAATTATAATTGGTCCCCTTGTTACTGTCACCAAAGATTGTTACAGGGAAAATGGAAGGACTATTGGAGACCATCTAAACTATAGCATAGTTGAGATCGGACAGAATTCTGAAAAGACTCCTGGAGACTTAAAAAGTTTTGCATTCACTCAACTCCAGTGACAAACTATCGGCTAATAGTGGAGTGAAAAAAGGAGCAAAATAATAATGGTTGAAGTGGTTCCATCATAAAAAGAATATATAATGACGAAGCTATCCTTGTGGATGAGCAGTAGTGGTAATATTTAGCTGGAGTTGAGGGGATAAGGGGCTCATGCCTTTCCCAAATGTAAGTCCAGTAATATAGTTATTATGCAGTCCAGTAATATAGTTATTATGCCACTGGAAGTCCTTTGGGAATGATTTCCTTAAAAAGAAACGGAATATATGTGCTATAACCAAACGGGGGACATCTCCACTCTAGAAGGAACCCCACTTAAAGTAGTAGACAAATTCACGTACCTAGGAAGCAGCGTCGAATCAACCGAAAAGGACATCGAAACGAGGTTAACGAAAGCATGGACAGCTATCAATAGGCTATCGATTATATGGAAATCAGACCTAACCGATAAAATGAAACGCAGTTTCTTCCAGGCAGCGGTCACATCGATACTGCTATATGGATGCACTACATGGACGCTAACAAAACGGCTGGAGAAGAAACTAGATGGCAATTACACAAGAATGCTGCGTGCAACCCTGAACAAGTCCTGGCAGCAACACCCCACAAGACACCAACTGTACGGCCACCTGCCCCCTATCACGAAAACTATTCAAGTTAGACGAACCAGACATGCAGGACACTGCTGGAGAAGCAGAGATGAACTCATAAGAGATGTACTCTTATGGATCCCCACACATGGCCGCGCAAAAGCAGGACGACCAGCTCGAACGTACATTCAGCAGCTATGTGAGGATACAGGATGTTGTCCTGAAGACCTACCTAGGGCGATGAACGATAGGGAAGAGTGGCGAGAGAGGGTCAGGGATATCCGTGCTGCCAGCACGATATGATGATGACTTGTCTTTAATTGGAATCATTTTGAGATGAGGCTTCTTAATCTGAGAATTAATTTTTATTTATTGCGGACAAAAAAATCCATCCTTGATCGCCCTTCGGAGCCCGTGGCGCAGCGGATAGAGGCGTTGAGTCTCTACGGTTCCAGGTGAGCATTGTCAGAAGATAGCGGTTTCAAATCCTACCCAAGCCGGCCAGAGGTTTACTTGGTCAAATACGTGGTGCGATAGACAACAACTATGGAAGGCAGTATCTCACCAGTAAATACTGGGGATACTGTTACAAGACTCAGCATTCCTATCCGAGGTCGTGGTTAATCACCTGAAGAAGGCCAGAGGTGAAATTTGGCCGAAACGTAGCGAAAGAAGAAACAACACAAAAACTACCAAGACGAGGACAAAAAGTCTGCAATAAAGAAAAATTAATTCTCGTATTGAGAATTATTATCTTAAAAATGCACTAGGAATGCGTTGTTAAATAATTTACTATAAAAGTGCATTGTATAGTATTTTACTATAGAAATGCATTGTTGATGTTTTTACTATAGAAATCAATTGTAAATTGCTTAACTATAGAAATGTGATGTAAATAGATAAGGTAAAGAAATGCTTTGAAAATGGATGTTAATAAAAATGAATTTCCAAAAAGGTTTCCAAAGATTCGAGTTGTATTCGAAAAGCAAGATACAGAGATTGATAGATCCAACATATGTATCATGATACAAATGTATTTGTATCATCCCTTTTGTGCACTCCTCGTATTTCTTCTAATGCCGGGAATTTAGGCACATAGCTATTGAACCTTTTTAGATTTATTCTTTCTTTCGTTCCTGGTCCATTGAATATATAGACTGTGGATTCAATTGAATGATTGGAATTACCGAGCCATTTTACGAGGGGAAAACTATACCGATTCAAATAATAACGTTTTCTGTTGAAAGTAAAAAGTCTTTGCGTAAAACATGTCTTTGAATGAAACGAACGAAAAAATATGATGAATAGCTGAATTAAAAGAAAGAAAAAGAAAAGAAAGAAAAACATTTTTTAAAAAATGCTGGAAGCTGAGAGAATAAAACAAAAGATTTTTAAATCTTTTTTTTTTTTTTTTTTGATTGGATGAAGCAGCGAATAGGTTAGGCATCAGGTGGATGGAATATTACAGAATGTAATATTGTTAACGCTTAGCTAAGAATTGACATGTGGAGGAGAGCCATTCGTCCATGGTGTGCAGGGAGTATAGGGTGGAAAATGGAGAGTAGTCGAAGTTTGTGGGGGCGTGGGGTCTGTTATGGAATACAGGGGTAAAAAAAAATTGCAAAAGAAAAAAAAAACAGGATATAAGAAATGAAAAATACAGCGAACAAGAATAAAAGAACCATAGTATGAATTAAAGAAAGAAATATTGAAGAAAAATTTAAAAGAAAGAGTAAAAGGTTCGAATTATTAGGGTTCAGTTAAAACAAAAAGTAAAAAGAGGGAGAGAAGAAACAATCAATGAAGACGTCAGAAAAAAAGAAAGAAAGAAAGAAATAGTTAAATCACTATGTCGAATACATCAGAAAGAAAGAAAAAAGAAAGAAAGAAGGAATCGAGGAAATCACCACGTCAAAAACATCACAAAGAAAGAAAGAAAGAAAGAAAGAAAGAAAGAAAGAAAGAAAGAAAGAAATAGTTAAATCACTATGTCGAATACATCAGAAAGAAAGAAAAAAGAAAGAAAGAAGGAATCGAGGAAATCACCACGTCAAAAACATCACAAAGAAAGAAAGAAAGAAAGAAAGAAAGAAAGAAAGAAAGAAAGAAAGAAAGAAATAGTTAAATCACTATGTCGAATACATCAGAAAGAAAGAAAAAAGAAAGAAAGAAGGAATCGAGGAAATCACCACGTCAGAAACATCACAAAGAAAGAAAGAAAGAAAGAAAGAAAGAAATAGTTAAATCACTATGTCGAATACATCAGAAAGAAAGAAAAAAGAAAGAAAGAAGAAATCGAGGAAATCACCACGTCAAAAACATCACAAAGAAAGAAAGGAAGAAAGAAAGAAAGAAGAAAGAAATTATGTTAAAATATTACAAAGAAAGAAAAAAGATAGACAGCACTATGTCGAAAATATTAGAAAGAAAGAAAGAAAGAATCAAATCACCATTTCGAAAACATCAGATTGAAAGAAAAAATAAATAAATAAAGAATGAATCAAAGAAATCACCATATCAAAAACAAAAGAAAAAAGAAAGAAAGAAAGAAAGAAACTATGTTAAAATATTACAAACAAAGAAAAAAGATAGCACTATATCGAAAATTTTAGAAAGAAAGAAAGAAGAAAATAAGTCGATGCGAAAAGAAAGAAAAAATTATGTTGAAAATCTTAAGAAGAAAGAAAAAAAGAAAGAGGGATCATCACCGATTTCACTGATGTCCCGACTTTTTTTAGAAGACGACATCAACTAGTTCTGGACATAATTGTTTCTCGAATACACCTGAAAAATTTTCTGCTGGTCAAGCCAGGGTCATTCACGGCTTCATGTTTATTCGTGTTAGAATTTTGGGAAACAACGCCCGATTGACCTTCTTCGACCCTCTTACATCCCTACGTAGACGATGCAACATTCATTTTTTCCCAAATTTGGTGATATCTTCAAATGATTTTGGATATTTCCAGTGGTGATTTATATTTTGCAAATTCAGATGATATAAGAGACTTCTCAGAAACGGTCAAGTCACGTTTGTGGGCCATAATTGTCCGATTATAAAGTCGTTCGTTAATAATCTAGAACACAGCGGGGGTCCCCGTTACTCCTGTGAATGGATGCAGTTTGTTTACACTTCCACTGAAATTTACAGTTTTTACACAACACGCGCATCTGTCAGTTGCATTCATTCTGTAAAAAAATCGTTTAATTACAACTTGAAGTCTTCCAACAAAATTGAATATTAATATAATAAGTAAAATTGTCGACTTTAGTCGAGGGTGACCCGAAGGTTCCCTTTTCGATAACTACTACACCGAGGTGTAGGAGAGGACGCTACTCCATTGCCTGGATTGCTCCACTTGACCCTTGATCCTTATCTTATAAAGCTGAGCGATGAGCAAGCAGGCATCAAGTACCATTTTTGATTCTTTGGTATGACTGGACCAAGGATTAAACCCCGGTGTCCCGGTCCATTGGCGAATATTCCACTCACACACACACACACACACACACACATATATATATGGAGGTGCCCATGGTGTAATGGTTATCGTTCATGGAAATGGACACAGCTATACGAGTTCAAATCCTGAACGATACTGATTGCATTTCACATAGCACTAATACCCTTGGGCAAGGTATGAATCCAATTATCCTACCTCCAGCTATGGGTAAATAGTAGGACAGACTCGGTTCTTCAGCCTTGGTGAGGCAACTAGCCTAGGAGAAGGAAAACTCTGAATTTAAACCTGTTAAACTCCACCTAAAAATTGACCTTGTGTCATATCCTGCCCGAGCGGAGGGGTTAGTAAATATATATATATATATATATATATATAAGTGTGTGTGTGTGTGTGTGGATGACCAAAACTTGAGAACCAACAAACAGGCGGAACTCAAGTAGAATTATAATATAGATTCTCCAGCAGTGCCAACTGTGTATTGCTCATCTTTCTTGAATGGTTTGTAAGATGGGAGGTAAATGGCCGTACAATTGCTGTTTTGTACGTTTTGGATAATCTCCACAAAAACTGATCCCAATTTTAAATTATCCACCAAATCTACTATAACAATATATGTAATATAATAAACACATTTCGTTTGTTTGTAATTAGATTTGGTTGGTTGCTTTGTCTTACGGCATAGCAACCCTTGTCGGGTCATTTAATACCGACGTAAATTTTAAACAATTCAGTAAAAGAATAATATTTTTTTACAATCAGTTAAATGTCAGTCCTATTTCAAACTATACAGATTTGCATAAGTACACATGTGATTTGGGTGTGGGTCACGGTATGGTGGCAACTACACAAGAATACTGCAAGCAATACTGAACAAGTCATGGAGGCAGCACCCACAAAGCTGCAGCTGTATGGCCACCAACCACCCATCACGAAAACTATCCAAATTAGACGAACCAGACATACGGGACACTACTGGAGAAGTAAGGACGAACTCATAAGTGATGTACTCCTGTGGGCCCTTTCACATAGATGAGAAAAGACAGGACCACCAGCTAGAACCTACTTACAGCAACTCTGTGTCGATACGGGATGTAACCCTGAAGATCTGCTGGAAGCAATGCACGATACGGAGGGGTGGCGAGAGAGGGCCCGGGATATCCTTGCTGATGGTGGGACATGATGATGATGATAAGTACACAGTTTAGTTCTATTTAAAACAGTTCTATATCAAACAGTTTAGTTTCGCATAAGTATGAAGTTTAAATGTCAAAACAGTTCTATTTTAGTCTAACACTTCTAATTCAAACAATTCAGCTTAGTAAAAGAATAGTTTTTGTTTACACGCAGTTAAATGTCAAAACAGTTCTCTTTCAAACAATTCAGTTTATCGTAAGTACAGTTTCAATGTCTAAAATTGTTCCATTTCAAACAAAACAGTTCTATTTCAAGCATTTCAGTTTTGCAAAAGTACACAGTTTAGTTCAATTTGACCCATAGATATGACCCTATTAGATGCTACCACTCTGGGCCAGAGTGGACCTTGGAGCAATGGCAATGAAGGAGTACTCCGCATTACCCAAAGCTCCAGCATTACTGGAACCTCACCATCAGATTGTTTAGTGTCATATCAGGACACTTATTCCGGGGGGGTGTTCTTACTCCACTGCAGAGGTGCTGTCAGTGTATTCTACAGCTCAAGCCAACTAGGCAATTGTTAGTATTTGATCTTGTCGAAACTACAAGATCAATATATAGTTGCTTATTTTTTGGTGAATAATGGTATTGCTGGTATTGTGGAATCTTGAATAACGGTACGGCTGGTATCGTGGAATCTTGAATAACGGTATTGCTGGTATCGAGGAATCTTGAATAACTGTATTGCTGGTATCGAGGAATCTTGAATAACGGTATTGCTGGTATCGCGGAATCTTGAATAACGGTATTGCTGGTATCGCGGAATATGAATAACGGTATTGCTGGTATCGAGGAATTTTGAATAACTGTGTTGCTGGTATCGAGGAATCTTGAATAACGGTATTGCTGGTATCGCGGAATCTTGAATAACGGTATTGCTGGTATCGTGGAATCTTGAGAGTTCTTGTTAGTTTTCCTTTCCAGTCTTCATCAGCTTGTTGCAGCCAGAATTTCAGAGCTGATCCGATCCTCGAAGCTCATTAGATTCTCAAGAGATCAATATAAAATAAGTTATGTTAATTTGCTACTTAGTAATGATAGATGAAGCTACTACTGGGAAAGTCAATTGGAATTGAACATGGAATTGTTCGGAAGAAGCAACATCTATGAAGAATATCCAACTTTGCTGTGGGAAGAAATATCTATTATATTCAACAACATTTAACATGACTTCGTGAGGGTTATATAGATAAGTGCAACTTGCAAACACAAAAAGAATTTTAAGATAGATCTAAAATATTAAGATACATTTCGTAAAAAAGTAATTTTTTTCAGAAAATTTCGAGATTTTATGAAATGACAAAATAAAAGCGATCAGCTTGTATTAAGACATTTTTTCCATCTTCGATAATGCAATTAATATCTTATTAGTAACTAATTATCGACCTCATCACAGTATTTGTTAATTATTTTTCTACTAATTAGTTTTTTTACACTTTGACGCGCTCTTTAGATTTTCTATAGCAGTCAGGGCATATCAAGCTGAGATCAGACCGTTATTTTTTGCATCATATTTGCAGATGTCTCCATTTTTTAATTTTTTTTCTTCTTTTCAAACAGCAATAATCTTAAGGTCGTTGTTTTTAATATATTAATAATGTCTTTTTGTTATTGGTGTAAATCGAATTTAAGATGAATGTTTTTCCCTTTCTTTCTTTCTTTCTTTCTTTCTTCACATTGCTTTTTGTTTGTTTATTTGTTTCATCAATTGTTTTCTTAGTTTGTTTTTTTACAACCTTCTTTTTTATTTTCTGTTTATTTATTTATGTCTCTTTCTTCCTTTCTTTCTTTCTTTCTTCACATTGTTTTTTGTTTGTTTATTTGTTTTCAATTGTTTTCTTGGTTTTTTTTTACAACATTCTTTTTTATTTTCTGTTTATTCATTTATGTTTCTTTCTTTCTTTCTTTCTTTAGTTGCTTGTTTGTTTTTTTGTTTCTTTCTTTCTTTCTTTCCGTTTCTTTCTTTTTGTATCTTTGTTTGTTTGTTTCTTTCTTTCTTCATTTTCTCCTTCTTTTCTTTCTTTCTTTCTTTCTTTCTTTCTTTCTTGTTTGTTCTTTTTATTTCCTTCATTCATTTATTTTTTCATTCTTTCTTTCTTGTTTGTTCTTTTTATTTCATTCGTTCTCTTATTTCATTCGTTCTTTTTGCTCTTTCTTTCTTTCTTTCTTTCTTTCTTTCTTTTTGATTATTACATTGGCAGTCAAGTAAGATTACGCTTCGAAAATTAATTTTTAGATTAGCTGCTGATGAATGAAAGAAATAGAAAAAGATAAAAAAGAAAAAAAAGAAAACATGTTTCAGTAAATTGAATATTTACTTAACTCTTTTTTCAGCGTATGCTGAACTGTCATTTGTCACGTACAGAAAATCTATAAAAGTTTCCAAGTTTTTTAACGACCTCCAGCCATGAATAAAATATTTTACGAGAATTTGAAGTAGAAAAATTCTTTTAATGACGTAATATCTGCAGTTGATGATTTTTGACCAACGGGATTCAAGCACTGCAACACCGATAAAAGAATTGTTTGGACCTTAAAGAAGACAAATAAAACTCATTTAGTTGTAACTCATGAGAGTATCTCTGTGAACTTTCAATCGAATCTCTTTGTCCTTGAGTGGAAATGTTGCATAGTCCCTGCCAGCTTCTATATCGGCTTGGGCGAAAAGAAATAGCTGCTAATGTAAGAGTTTGCGTTTCAACCGGTATAGTTTTTTAGATTGAACTTTGCCTCCTGCACCGGTAGCTTCCTAGTAGAAGGTACAGGAGGAACTTCCGGCCTGAACATCGGCTGGCGCGAATTCGGTCTTTTTCAAATTGACGGGCACGCGAGACTGACGTTTTTCTTTGTGGGTCACTAGCAAGGCAAAAAAGGTAAGCACGTGTATTCTCTTGATTTAATTTAAATCATCTCTTTGTGTGTTACCTCTCACTTTTTTGGAACATTTATGGTTTGGTTTGGTTTGGTTGGTTTTTATGGCATATCAACCTTTGTAGGTTATTTAACGCCAAATCCATTTTTATGTAAATAATCTGTTCTATTGAAAACAGTTCACTTTAGCATAAGTACACAGTTTAATTGTCAAAAACATCTCCATTTCAAACTATTTCAGCAGTTATATGTAATAATTCAGTTAAGTGTAAATACAGTTTTAATGTCGAAAATCAGTTCCATTTGAAATAATTCAGTTTAGCATGAGCACGCAGTTTAAGTGTAAGAACGGTTCAATTGTCAAAAACGTTTCTATTTCAAGCTATTCAGTTTACTCAATTCATTTTAGCATAAGTATGCTGTTAATTCTATTTAACCCATAGAAAGGGCCCTATAAGGTGCTACTACTCCGGGCCAGAGTGGACCTGGGAACGATGGCAATGAAGGAGTACTCCGCATTACCTAAAGCTCCAGCACTGCTGGAACCTCACCATCAGATTGTTTAGTGTCATATCCAGGAAACTCGTTAGGGGGGTCTTACCCCTCTGCAGAAAACAGTCAGTGTATCCTACAGTCCCAGCTGACTGGGCAATGGAACATTCATGAGGTCATTTGTTTTGTTTCAGTTTTCAGGTTGAAGAATGTATAGTTGCAGAATATGTACTTGTTTTTACGCTGAACACGTACTCGAATAAAGATATACAACTTCATCAGTAGGAGATTTGTGTCTTTAATTTTTGACCCCAGTTGCTGCCGTAAAAATAACAAAACAAAAGCAAAACTCCAATCTTGGCATTAGGATTTTTTTTTTTTTTTTACTATCTTCATTCAGCCTCCGAGGCCGCGGAAGTCTAATTTGACGTGGATACTTCTATCATCTTGGAACTGGGCTTTAGTAGTATCTTTGATTTGTTCCTTGTTCTCCGTTCATTGCCAAGCATTTCTTTCCTCGTACCCCAGCCACAAAAAGGGAAAAAGAGACCGACTCACGAAATATGTAATATATGTATTCTCGGAATTAATTTTTATTTATTTATTGCGGACTTTTCCCCCTTATCTTGGTAGTTTTTTTGTGTTGTTTCTTCTTTCACTACGTTTCGGCCAAATTCCCTCTGGCCCTTGGTGTTAGGTAAAAGTCCGCAATAAATAAATAAAAATTAATTCTCAGATTTAAAAAAAAAAAAACCTCATCTCAAAAAGGATTCCAATTAAGGACAATATACATGTATTCTCGGGTTCACATCACTGGGCAGTGACATCTTCCATCCCCCGTCATCAGTAGAGTGCTCTATCATATTACAGCTCTGCTCTGTGGAAGAGATGTTAGACTCCGCCATCTTGTCTTTCTTTTGGTTATTGGCTCTTTTGATGAATTTTCTATTCGTGCTACGGTACTAGTGACCTACAATGCTACACAAACCAACGAAAGAGAAATATTTCTCAGAATTCAAATCTGGCCCAGTCGACTGAAGCTGGAGAATAGACCGGCTGTTTTTCAGCAGGGAGTGGGGTAAGAAGCCCCCAAAAAGTGTGCTGGATATAACACTAAACAATCTGATGGTAAGCCCTCAGTAATGCTGGAGCTTCGGGGAATGCGGAGTACTCCTCATTGCCATCGCTCCCAGGTCCACATGATAAGGTCTTATCTATGGGTCAAATAGAACTGTTTGGCATTTAATCTGTGTACGCTGACATTTAATTGGAGTTCTAACAAATGCTTTATGCTAAACAGAATTGTCTGAAATAGAACTGTTTGATTATTTAACTGCGTGTAAACAATTGACAGATGTTTAGTGGTACATAGCAATAGAAGCAAAAAAGTAAAGTTGGCGAATAGAGTCGAAGTGTTGTACTCATATGCAGACGCATGCAGAAACATAACGACGCAATAAAGACGAGCGGACACAGTTCTTTAGAAAAATATACCCTTCACTTTATTTGAAAGGGTTCGAAAGGATTACTAAAGGTTTTACTGTGTGATAGGTGAGTTGGAAACTGAACAGAACAGCAACATATTGACCCCCACTCTTATGCCCATAACAGCGTTTCTTTCCCGTTCTCCTGGGCTGCTAAACCGGGTGCCTGGGGGCTCAGCCTCTCTGGGACATGATCCTCATTCCAGCATCTTCTCTCCAACTGATCTGAACTTCCTGTCGCCGGGGTTATATAACAATTTGACGCCCATCCACTTTCTGCGAGCGTCACAATTTCGCACTTAATTCAACCCCTTGTTAGTCAAGGTTGCCCCTGATATCCTGATATCTTCGACCGGATACACCTGTTATTTACACAGGTACATTTCTTCTTTTGACAGCTTGGCCGGGTCGGAGGTCAATATACAACAGAAGATGATCCGAAGGTTCCCTTTTCAATAGCTATTAAACCGATGCGTTGGGAAGGGCGCTACTTCTTTCCCTGGATTGCTCCACTTTACCTTTGATCCATACCTGAATGTTTAGCAAGGCAGCATCAAGTAATATTTTTTGAATCTGGAAAAGAGTAGCGCCCTCCCTACACCTTCGGATCAACCATGACTACTATACTTTACATCCTGCTTATTGCAAACGCGTACATCAGTGGCAATCTCTTGTTTGTTTTATCATTTAATCGCTTTGCCTCTTCTATGTTTTCCAAGCATCGCAACACCGATGGAAAAAGTGAGTGAGTTGTATGTTGCATAGCCATAATGGCATGAATAACAACAGTAATATTACAAATACAGGCGGACTCTGTCGTTTCGAATACGAACGAGTTTATTCATTTCTGGCTTCCGTCCTTGGCGATACAAGGAGAGAGGCACAAATCAGAAAAGCCTATGCTAACTATACTATGCTAACCCCCGACCACGCGCAGCGAATCTTGTGGTCTTTAAGATCTCAATTCATCTCTGCCTGTTGAGCCCCAGAAATATGATCTGATCAGATCCGAAAAACCCAGCTACGCGATTCAACAGAAGAAACTCAAAATGTCTTTTTAAAGTCTTAAAATTCTCAAGACATCTCTTCTGGGCATGACCTCATCCCCACTCTTAATTTACTCTAACGACCATCCAACCCCATTTCCTGTCTGGGGGTTTATTATGACAGATGATGATTGTCATATCCTTTCCGCGCAGGCGTGAGAGTGCACATCTGACTATGCACCTGGACTAAGAGACTCCGAATAGTTCAAAGCCTTACCATACTTGATAATTAAATAAAATTAACGAAAAATGATTTATATAAAAAAAATCATTACCTTAGTTATATAACATGTAGAAGAGGGTATGTCGAAAATAAATATCATTTGGTTGCATTTCATGAGAGTATCTTTTAAAGCATTAGTAAAGGAAAATTTTCTTCATGGGTAATTGTCAGTCAGGCAAGTAAACGAGCCGAGTTCTGCATCTGAATCCAGGCACCTATTTATGATGCATGGCGAGACTTACGGTTATCAAGTCCAGTAGGTTTAGGGGACAGTGGGAACTTATTCATACCTGTTGGGTCATAGATCATTTTAAAACTATGAGAATAAAATATGAGATGAAAAACAGAAAGTTGAAGGCTGGTTGGTCGAAAGATAAGTCGGCTGGGGTTGGAGAAACTCTCTGCAGAGGGATAAGACTCCCTCAATGATCGAAACTGATAGGGTCCTATCTAAAGGCTAAATAGAACTATTTGAATTACATAGCAACACTTGAAACCATTTAAAAATTAGCTCAGGTTCATTTTAAAAGTTCTCACGGAAATATATTTACATATCATATATTATCAATATTTGGCATTTGATTACCTATAATGGTTGATACGCCATGAAACCCGACCAACCAATCAACTCACCTGGCTGGTTGAGAGATGTCACGTGCTGGAGTGTAAAACAGTAACACTTTAGGAGGGAGAAACAATCAAATAGGTAAAGAAATGAGTAGGTTGATTGGCAGGCAGGTTTTTTAATTCCAGAGAATGTACCACGGCAAAAGGAGACTTAGGATACCTCACGCGATTTAATGGTTAGCAAGCTACATTAGCCGGTCATTAAAGGTGAGTTTGGTTCTCACTGGGTGCCCAGTTCTTTTAGCCTTGTGCCACATCTAACCCTTTTTTTTTTGCTGACCGGTGTAGACTGTTCTAGTTCCACGAACCATGTTTAATGGATGTCAATTGATTCATAGCTATAAAAGCGACTCATCGCCTTGGAGCTGAAAACCTGAATGCCATCCAGTCACTTGCCCTCTAAATCTGATTCCCCTTACAGATGACATTTGTCAGGATGGCCAAACTTTCTTGCACCGTAACAGCCTATACGAAATACAAAAAAATTGCACCTTGCAGAACATCTCCGAAGAATATAATCAATGTGACTGAAAACCATTACTGAAAAAGGCCGAAAAAACATACACATTAAGAATATATATTATCTCTCCCTGGCCCTTGGTGTTAGGTAAAAGACTTGGAGAGAGGGATTGTGAGAAACCAAAAATAAAAGTGAAAATGAAATTATACCTATATACTACTACTAACAAGTACGCAGTCTAGTTTTATTTGACCCATGGATAGGGCCCTATCAGGTGCTACCACTCCGGGCTTGAGTGGACCTGGGAGCAATGGCAATGAAGGGGTACTCCGCATTCCCCAAAGCTCCAGCATTAATGCTGCCTCACTATCAGAATATTCAGTGTCATTTCCAGGACACTCGTTGCGAGAGTCTTACCCCAAAGATGCAGTCGATGTATTCTGCAGCTCCAGTCGACTGGGCCAGTCGTTATATGGATTCAAGTAAGTAATTGTCATCTTTCGTAAACAATAAAAGTTTCAAGTAGCTATTCTCAATACAAATAACTCGCTCCAGTTACATAGTTTCAAAAATTCTCGTTTAATTCTAATAATCTAAAACCCGATCTAGTTGACCATTAGATGAGAACTTAATCTGAACAATCACTCCGGGTCAGAGTGAAGCTGGGAGTAATAACAAATATCAGGTGACTCCTTATTCCTCTGAGCCCCAACACGAAAGAAGGCAATTAAGTGTTATTTCCAAGATACCGTTTTGGTATCTGTGTGTATGTAAGGGGGTTCTTATCCGTCTGCAGAGAATTGCAGTCGGTATAATCTCTACCCTGTCGACACGACCGGTTTAGAGAAGGATGTCTTCCTCTTCAAAGACAACATGTCTGCGAGGAAAGAAGATTCTGGATCTTATCAATAAACTCCGTATTTTGCTGCGTTGATTTGTACGTTGTATTGATTATTATTTGTTCAATGGAACTACCTCAGATCGAATCTTATCTAGATTTTCATTGTCGTTTTCCTGATAGAATATTTGTCTTCACACAAGACCTGGACAATATCAACAATGGCTATTTTAAATCTCATCGCCGTATAAAAAGACATTTTTCATCTCGTTTCAAATTTTCACCAGTCACTGCGCTCCTGAAACAATTTGTAAAATTCGATTTTCTTTTCCCTTCCGGCTGTCAACAACATCGTAGCTGGGCTCGTTTCAGTTTTTTTCCAGGCAAAAAAAAATTGGTACCTTTACATTATCTTTAGATCAATAACAGAGTAAAATATTACACAACAGGAATTTTTGTTTATAAAATTCTCCAATATTGTATGGGTTTGATTGTATCTCTACTGTTCCTCAAAGATAGATTTGGTTTTAAATAACCCACGAAGGTTGATATACCATTAAACAATGAAGTCAAAACGAACCCATTTTAAATACTTCTACTTCGGTTTATGAAAGGGAAATGACGGTCTCAGCAATTTTGATTAAAATGAAAGAAATACAATTCTCTCAGCTATGGAGCAGTGATAGGGTAGTCGATGCTGTTTACCTTTCATAAAGGCAATCGATCTAGGGGAAGGAAAATTCTGAATTCAAGTTCGATACCAGAAGGCATTCTGACATTGTCTTCAGCCTCGTTCTGGGAACTCCGACAGCGACTCTAACTCTAAGTTGTCGAACACTTGTCTCTTCTCTTGAATAACACTGGTGTCTCGAAGAGTGGAAAACTGCCGCCTGAACAATTGTCAATCTTCCATGCACCGTTACCCAGGCCTGTGCAGACATTCAGATGCTGATACATAGACTCGGGCGATTCCATAAATAAAATAAAATTGAATGTAGATGAGCAGATTCTAATTGTTTATTTGACCTTCCTCCAAATAACCCCCTCCCAAAATATCAAATGAGCAGAATGCGTTACACAATTGGATTATAATTTTCTTTGCTTAATAAAAATGTAAACAGGTATATTTCTTTTATTTAGGCTATTCTATTTTTAATTACAGAATTAAAATGCTGTAGAGTTTGGTCATAAATAACAATAAATAATAGTTGTATTATGTTCAACATGATAAAATCAAATCAAGATATCTTTTTTATTAAAAAATCATTAATGAAGTACTTACTTATGCGTGACAGTATATTCTGTATGTGTTTACAACCAGGTTTGAATTTGGAATGTTTTCTTTTTTACCTAGAGGAATTACCTTTACATGTTTTAAAAGTTTCAAGTAGCTATTTTCAATACAAACAACTCGCTCCAGTTACATAGTTTCAAAAATTCTCGTTTAATTCTAATAATCTAAAACCCGATCTAGATGACCATTAGATAAGAACTTAATCTGAACAATCACTCCGGGTCAGAGTGAAGCTGGGAGTAATAACAAATATCAGGTGACTCCTTATTCCTCTGAGCCCCAACACGAAAAAAGGCTATTTATCATTACTATTTACCCAAAGCAACAGAGAGAATTGGTAGATTTATACCGTTCCTCAAGGTATAAGCAATATGCCAAATGTAAACAATTCCGGGTTGGATTTGATCCTGGGACGCTATATCTATTCCCAACGACAATGATCGTTTCACCACGTGTGATAGTGTACGTACCAAAAATCCGTTCTTTATAATAAAGATCCAGTCTTGGGGTTTGCGGAAAAAAATCGGTCCTTATTCTTTTTAAGGTTTCATGTACAAATGTCATTGTTTTTCTTTTGCTTATTTTCTGAATTATCAGAAGTCTTTGTTAATTGGTTTGGTTCCTTCCTGAATATTGGCGAGGAAAGCAGCTTTTAAATGCAAGTCATTAATTTTTTAGAAGAGTTTTTTTTTTTATTTCTAAAATATTTTTTATATTACGTTTTACTAAAAAAGGGAACAGGTTATGTCATGGATAGATATTTTTATATAATTCAGCAAATACTAGTTTTGTTCCCTTATTTCGTGTAATTCAATGAAAGCAAAAACTAGGGTCGTCAAATTGTGTCTTGCAACTATTAAAACCCTGAAGCGTGTTTTAGCATAATAGCTTTTGAAAATTATAAGAAAATGATTTTCAGTTATGGAGTTGATTTACAATATCAGTATAATTTTAAACAAAATTTTAATCTTTTTGTTTGATCATATAAAATAGATGTTTAGCAGGAAACTTCAACAAAAGTGATGACTTTTTTATGATACTTTTTCTCATTTTCATATTCAGAATTGTCTGTAAGTCGGGAGATCAGCACCAAATATAAACAGATTGTTTTATCTACTTCACTAGCAGTGAATAGCATGTCTTGTTCGTATTGCTTCGATAGTTGGTGAGATTGGAGGTAGGTGACCGTCAAACTGCTCTTTTGTAGTATGTGCTTCCATGTTTCTTTTTTTCTCAATGCATTTTGTTAGCGTTCATATTATAGTATAGACACCACTATACACAACAAGCCTCGTCTCATTGGGTGCCCCTCTCATATGGCCTTGTGCCACATCTAAGCAAAAAGCTTAGTAAATTACCACAACAAGCCCCGTTTCATTTTATCGGATAGATTAGATTTCTAAATAATCGATCATCATCATCATCATGTCACGCCGCCAGCACGGATATCCCTGACCCTCTCTCGCAACTTCTCCCTATAATTCATCGCTTCTGGCAGGTATTCAGGGCCACATCCCGTATTCTCACGTAGCTGCTGTATGCATGTTCGAACTTGTCGTCCTGCTTTTGCCCAGATATATGTGGGGGTCCATAGGAGTACATCACTTATGAGCTCGGCCTTGCTTCTCAAGCAGTGTCCTGCATGTTTGGTTCGTTTAACTTGGATAGTTTTCGTGATGGGCGGCAGGTGGCCGTATAGTAGTTCAACCTGTCAATAGCATCCGACACCTTCGGCACGTGTATGTTAAGACCCTTTTCAGTTGATGAGATGTGGCTGCCGAGGTATGTGAATGTGTCTATTAATTTTAGAAGCGTGCCACTTAAATTGGAGATAGCTCATTGTTATTTAAAACACATAGGCTCATAGTTAAATTTGCGTTCACCTAGAGACCAATGCCACCTGCGGCTTACTCAAGGCTCTGTATAGCCCAGTCGGCTGGGGCTGTAGAATACACTGACTACGTGTCTGCAGAAGGGTAAGACCCCTCCCTCAACGAGTGTCCTGCTTATGACACTAAAATATCTGCTGGTGATGTTCTAGTAATCCTGGAACTCTGGAGAATGCGGAATACCCCTTTACTGCCATCGCTCTAAGGTTCACTCTACCCTGAATGATAGCATCTGATAAGGGTCATATCTATGGTTTAAATAGAACTAAACCGTGGTTTCTTGACTTTACTGTTTTTTGCATTTAACCTGCGTATTTATGCTAAACTGAATTATTTAAAATAGATCTGTTTTGACATTTAAACTGTGTACTTATGGTAACCTGAATTGCTCGAAAAAGAATTGTTTTGACATCTAAACTGTGTACTTATGCTAAACAGAATTATCTAACATAAAACTGTTTTGACATTACTTCTGTGTATTGCCCAGTCGGCTGGGACTGTAGAATACACCAGCTGTACCTCTGCAGAGGAGTAAGACTCCCCCACAATGAGAGTCCTGGATATGACACTAAACAATATGATGGTGAGGTTCAAGTGATGCAGGAGCTTTGAGAAGCTTCATTGCCATTGCTCCCACGTCCATTCTGGTCCGTAATGGTTGTACCTGATAGAGCCCTATCTATGGGTTAAATAGAACTGACTGCATACTTATGCTAAACTGAATTGTTTGAATTAGAACTGTTTGACTAAACTAAATAGCTTGAAATAGAAATGTTTTTGACAATTAAACTGTGTACTTACATTTAAACTGCGTGCTTATGCTAAACTGAAATGTTTGAAATAGAACTGTTTTTGATATTGTAACTCTACTTACACTAAACTGAATTGTTTAATATAGAACTGTTTTGACATTTAACTGTGCGTAAACAAAATCTATACTTATACTAAACAGAATTAGCTGAATTAAAACTGTTCGAATAAACTGAATAGCGCGATATAGAAATGTTTTAAACAATTAAACTGCGTACTGATGCTAAACAGAATTTTTAGAAATAGAACCATTTGCATAAAATGGATTTGGCGTTAAATAACCTACAAACGTTGATATTCCATAAATCCAACCAACCGACCAACCAACCCGCCATCTAGGCTCTATAGTAGGGATTTGGATTGTGCTGGTGTATTTGCGACGAATGTCCATCATAATATCTGCTTCTTGCCTTTTCTAGTATGAAAATCTTTTTAATAGATCTATTGACGTTCAAATTACGTTGTCTAGGCAAATTATAAACAAATATGGCGCTAAAATATCTCCTTGTAAGATTCCGGCAACAATATTGAAAAAGTCGGTGTTGCCACAAGGTCGGTGAACCATTGCCAAACCGTAATTTAGTAGAATTTCATTATAGCAATAATGGTTTCTTTGGCGAAAGCATATACATGTCGTCTTGCTTTATCTTTCCTCTGTGTATGAAATCGTATGCCTTGGACAAATCTACGAACAGTAATATTGCCCCGACATTGTTGGACGTATTCATTCGGTAATTGGATATATTGTCTGAATCTGAGAGGTTATGCAGCGATAACTCCAAAAGCCGTCTTGATTTTTCTGAAGAATTTTCTTAATTTTTGGATACTTACAATTGAAAAGCAGCAAATACACCCGAGGTGTAATAGTTACCGTCGTATTGTTGCGTGGCATAATGACTGATTATACATGGACGAAGATGACCTTTCTTTACAAAAATATAACTCTCTTTATTCTTCTTGATGCGTGGGAGACAGAAGGATGGAGGGAGACAAAGACACACTATTATATTGACCCATAACTTCTTTTTCTCTTGACCATAACAAGCAGTGTTATCTTCAAGACCCCACTTTGCTCTTCTTCTGCTTCTCGGTCGATGTACTCAAATGGAGGCCGCTGAGGGCTGCTACCCCCAGTGGGTGCACTCTGTGACTGAAAGCTGCGTCTAATTCAACACACTCTGACTCCAACTTACCCAGCTCTCACGCAGGCATGTGCATATAATATTTCATAGCGCCCACGACTTTCGATCAACCACGTGGGTGCTTCCTCTTATCTACTCTGTTCAGGGAAATCTCGGATTGACGGCTCATAGTCTAGGGTCATTTTGTAACAATAGGAAATATACATGTTGACACGAGTTCAAACCCCAGACGAGGTTGATTGCATTTCACATAGCACTAATACCCTTGGGAAAGGTATGAATCCTATTATTCTCCCTCCAGCTATGGATTAATAGTAGTCATTCAAGTTAAGTCTCTGTAAGTTTTAGTGATAGCAATGTCAGGTTTTTTGGAGAAAGAGAGATTGCAGGTTTTTATTTCGGTACTACACATTGTTTATCCACAGCGTTGAGTAATCAAAGTATGTCCACAAGTTTTCTTGTCTTAAATACATCAGGAGGAATTACGACACGAGGAACTTTCACCTTTTCTGCTTTTAATTTTTTTTCAATACTGTGTCCAGTTCTGCAGTCAACTGTCCAAGCTTGATATTACGTTGGCTTTTAATAATTTTTTTGAATTGGTTTGTCTTCGATTTTAGGGGAGGTTGGTCCGAACAGACTTTCCTAATTTTATTTTCATTAATGAAGTCATCTTCTTGGCTTGCAGCTTTTAGATTTTATTCATTTTCTTCAAAATGAGACACGGGAAAGGGAATAGTTGTGTGACGACCGAGTCGACCCAACGTTGAAAAGCATAACTTATAAAAACAACAGAGAATAGAAGAACAAGTGTATTCTATGGCTAATCAAATGTCTGAATGAGTGGAAAACAACTTAATGCGTTCGCTGGAACGGTATATATATATATATATATATATTGTAATAGTGTTGGTTTTCACTATTTCACTCTGTGGGTTTGTGACGAATCAAACGTGATATAATTTGGAGAGTGCTCAATATCTGTTATAGAACTATTAAACATCAAACATGCCTATATATATATATATATATATATATATATATATATATATATATAGGCATGTTTGATTAAATAATAAAGACACAATATGTCTATATAATTTTATCGAGATCCTTTCATGTTTCCTGATAAGTGTCTTGGTTTCAGGTTGGAATTGGTGGATGAATTTACCGAAATTGTTCCGAACGCTAACGGAACTTTCATAGGCCATCATCAGGGGTTGCTTGCATGTATAAAGAGTGCCTTTAAAGAATGTTTTGAATGAGTAGTTGTTTTTTCCTTTTTGTTCATAACATTACAAAATTACGTAAACGCAGAGATGGATAAAACTGAGATGCTGGTAAATATAAAGTAAAGTTGGCGACCATAGTCGAGGGTAACCCGAAGGCTCCCTTTTCGATAGCTACTACATCAATGTGTAGGGGAGGGCGCTACTCCTTCCCTGGATTGCTCTACTTTACCCTTGATCCGTACCTTATAATGCCGAGTGTTAAGCAAGGAGGCATAGTACCATTTTTTGAGTCTTTGGAATGACTCGACCTGGGATTGAACCCAGGTCAACCGGGCCATTGGCGAACACTCTAACCGCTAGGCCAATGTCCTGGTAAATATAAAAAGACAAAACAGAACGCTATCAAAAGAAATAGAATATTACCAAGAAATATTGAATATTTATGTAATATAATGGCGGAGGGATTTCGTTTTGTACATCTTGCCTTTCGGTTTAGTTAGGATGAGAACCTTTCGGCTCAGTACATGGGTTAGTTAGGTGCAAACATGAACGCAGACATTCACACGTGCGCGGCGGGGGGATGTGTCATTCACGGATGTCAAAATAAAACCCCTGATAGGAAATGGGACATGAGAGGTGAATGACGTCATGCCCGGAAGTGTGGGCTGAGGATTTTGAGATTTCGAAAAAGTCAGTGAGTTAAGTTCCTGCCTCGGAAGAAGAAGGTTGACTTTTAGAGCTGGGCGAGGCCAGACGAATTTGTGCGCTACGGGCGCCGCGCGTTGGTTGGGTTGAGAGCTGACGATGTAAAAGCAGTCAGCAGAGAAAGATTGTGTCTCTCTCTCCACATGTCGAAAAACCTTTAAACTCAAAAAGGCGAATAAAAGTTTCGTACCTGAACCAATTTCGTGATTTCGGATTCCTATATATGTTTATGAACATTTTATGAACATTATCTCTATTTCAGATATCTGTATCATGGGTATGTTACATTTATACATGCAAGCAACCCCTGATAATGGCTTATGAAAGGTCCGAAAGCACTCGGGAGTATTTTGGTAAAGGCATCCATCAATTCTAACCTGAAACTAAGTCACGTATCAGGAAACTTGAAATGATTTAATTAAATTATGTAGACAAAATGTGCCTTTATTTTTTAATCAAACATGCTTAAATGAAAGACAACCACACACACACACACACACATATATATATATATAGAGAGAGAGAGACAGACAGAGACAGAGAGAAAGAGAGTGTGAGAGAGAGAGGTGAGAGATAAACAATCATTTGAAACAAAAAAAAGTTAATAAATAAAAAACTACCCAAAAATACGCAACTGCTAAACATCAAAAGTATGAAAACTAAAAAGAAGTGTTATCCGTCAGCAATGGAATAGATGATAGTGTCATCGACTGATATTATATCATCTTTAATAAACTTTTTTAACTAATACACTTTATCATGTTTAATAAACTTTTTTAACTAATACACTTTATCATTTTTAATAAACTTTTTTAACTAATAAACTTTATCATGTTTAATAAACTTTTTTAACTAATAATCTTTATCATCTTTAATAAACTTTCTTAACTAATAAACTTTATCATGTTTAATAAACTTTTTTAACTAATAATCTTTATCATCTTTAATAAACTTTCTTAACTAATAAACTTTATCATGTTTAATAAACTTTTTTAACTAATAAACTTTATCATGTTTAATAAACTTTTTTAACTAATACACTTTATCATCTTTAATAAACTTTCTTAACTATAATCTTTATCATCTTTAATAAACTTTTTTAACTAATAAACTTTATCATGTTTAATAAACTTTTTTAACAAATAAACTTTATCATGTTTAATAAACTTTCTTAACTAATAAACTTTATCATCTTTAATAAACTTTCGTAACTAATAAACTTCATCATCTTTAATAAACTTTTTAAACTAATAAACTTTATTATGAAGTAAACTTTTATCTGATGATTGAATATCATTTTTGATGCGTGGAACTTATAGAATGGAGCTATTGTTAGAAGGTGAATTACTTTTCTCTCTGTCTCTCAGTCTGTCTCTCTCTCTCTCTCTAGGTATATTTGCAATGACCCTCCCTTTTCTCTCATTGTCTCTCTCTCTCTTTATATATATATATATATATATGTGTGTGTGTGTGTGTGTGTATACATATATATAGAGAGAGAGAGGGAGAGAGAAAGGAAGAGATTGAGAATATACATATATTTGCAATCTCTCTTTCTTTTTCTGTAAAAATATATATATATATATATATATATATATAGAGAGAGAGAGAGAGAGAGTGGGGAAGAGAGAGTTATAACAATAATATATATATATATACATATATCAATATATATATAAATAAATATTTATATATATATATATATATATTTGTATTCGCAGTCTCTCTTCCTCTCTGCAGGGCTTGACGAAATTCCCCCAGAAGTATGGAAGACCTGACAATTCGACGACATACTGCTCCGACACTGCAACGCAGTCTATAATCAAAATCCGATAGACAGATGGATGAAGGGATGCATCCTCCCTTTCCCTAAAAAGGGTGACCTCCGATTAGCCAAAAACTACCGAGGTATAACACTTAGATCCATAGCAGCCAAAATGTACAATGCCCTACTACGAAAACGCATAGAACCCAAAATCGACAACATCCTAAGGAAAAACCAAAATAGTTTCCGAAGAAATAGATCCACGACCTCACAAATATTGACCATCCGTAGAATTCTTGAAGGCGTACGGGTAAAAAACCTATTGGCGACATTACTATTTGTCGACTTTACCAAGGCCTTCGATTCCCTTCACAGAGGGAAGATGGAACAAATCCTACTAGCATACAACTTACCAAAAGAAACCGCAGCAGCAATAACGATTCTCTACAGAAACACCAAAGTGAAAGTACGTTTACCGGATGGAGGCACAGAATATTTCGACATTGTAGCAGGAGTACTCCAAGGGGACACGCTAGCACCATACCACTCTATCATCTGTCTAGACTACGTGCTTAGAACATCGATTGATAAAATCAGATAAAACGGCTTCGAGCTGACAAAGAAAAGCAATTACCGACGCCGACTACGCCGATGACACAGCGATACTGGCGAATACACACAACCAAGCCGAAACACTACTGCATAGTTTGGAACGAGCCGCCGCAGGCATTGGCCTCCATGTCAATGCACACAAAACTGAATATATGTGCTATAATCAAACAGGCGACATATCCACACTAGACGGAACCTCTCTGAAACTGGTTGACAAATTCACATACCTAGGAAGCAGTGTCTCATCAACCGAAAAAGACATCGACACACGGCTAACGAAGATATGGACAGCTACCGATAGGCTCTCGATCATATGGAAATCAGACCTGACCGATAAAATGAAACGCAGTTTCTTTCAGGCAGCGGTCGTATCGATACTGCTGTTTGGATGCACAACTTGGACGCTAACTAAACGGCTGGAGAAGAAGCTAGACGGCAATTACACAAGAATGTTGCGATCAATATTGAACAAGTCCTGGCGGCAACACCCCACAAAGCACCAACTATACGGCCACCTACCTCCCATCACGAAAACTCTCCAAGATAGACGAACCAGACATGCAGGACACAGCTGGAGAAGCAGGGACGAGCTCATAAGTGTTATACTCCTATGGATCTCCACATATGGCCGAGCAAAAGCGGGACGACCAGCTCGAACATACATGCAGCAGCTATGTGAGAATACGGGATGTGTCCCTGAAGACCCGTCGGAGGTGATGAACGATAGGGAGAAGTGGTGAGAGAGGGTCAGGGATATCCGTGCCACCGGCACGACATGATGATGATGATGATGGTATATATATATAGAGAGAGAGAAAGAGAGGGGAGAGAGAGAGAGAAACAGATAGACAGAAAAGAGAGAATATATATATATGTATATTAGCAATTTCTCCCCGTCTCTTTCTAACTCAGTATATATATATATATATATGTGTGTGTGTGTATTGAGAGAGAGAGAGAGAGAGAGAGAGAGAGAGTGCTAAAGATTGTAAATGTATATATATATATATACACGTGTACATATATACATTAGCAATATCTCTGTCTCTCTCTCCCTTCCTCTTCCTCTCTACATATATATGTGCTCTCATAAAGGGAGAGAGATATTCCGAATATATATCTATATATAGAGAAACAGAGATTGCAAATAGATTGCAAATATATATATATATATATATATATATGTAGAGAGAGAGAGAGAGAGAGAGAGAGAGAGAGAGAGAGAGAGAGAGAGAGAAATTGAGAATGAGAAATAAATGCCAAATGAAATTTACTAAATAAATCCGAAAGAAGTGGGAGATAACCTCGATGGTACCGTAGGCGATAATCAAATAATAACGCTCAAATACTAATAAATAAGTGTTCCCTTCGCCTGAGGCTACGAGAGCCTCGTTTTCACATTGGCAAGGTAAAAGTGTTGTTTGTTTTAACAATAGTAGAACATTTTCTTCTTTTTTTAAAATCACTTTTATTTAATCAACACAATTCTGGAAGATTTTTGCTCCGAGGAAAACAATCAAGCTTTGAAAAATCGTTTCGGTGATTTATATTGCTTAATATTTCTTCGCTTGGACTTTATCAGATCTGATTCAAGGCAATCTTTTTAGAGTGTTTTTTCGTAAAAGGAAATTACTATCATTGACTAGCGAGATTTCTAAGCTTTCATATAATAATTTCATATAAAAACAGATGTCTATACGTGAGGGACTAGGCGTATTTTTTTCTCAATATGGGAGTGATCTGGGTTCATGCTAAGACAGCTACTTCTGGAAATTAGGCTCACCGAACAAATTGGCCAGTCGGCTGGGACTGTAGAATACATCGATTGCTCCTCTGCAGAGGTTTAAGACCCCCAACTAATGAGTGTCCTAGATATGACACTAAAAAATCTGATGGTGAGGTAGCGGTAATGCTGTAGCTTTGGAGAATGCGGAGTATTCCTTCATTGCTATCGCTCAGAAATCCACTCTGGTACTGAGGGGTAGCACCGGATAGGGTCCTATCTAAATATCTGAGGCAAACATTCTCAAATACACTCTAATTTTAGTTGTCTTGCACCTTCTAACTTCAACTTTCTTCAGCATATACGACGATCATTAAATAAGTTTCCTGACTTTTTTCGTATGGGCACTTTTATTGATAGTACATACATGGAACTCTTGTCCTCTTCGAAGAAATCTCCTTTTGTTGTACCGTTCCAACAACTTCTGGAAAACCCCATAGAAGTCCTCTTGTGTGAGCGTGTCAACGACCTTCGTTACATCCTCTTTCATCTCCTCAGTTGTCTCATAACAACATCCTCTGAGCTTAGGGAATAAACAAAAGTCACAGGGAGCAAGGTATGGACTATAGGGAGGGTGACGAACTGTCTTGATGCCCATCTTGGTCAAATAGTCTGTGACAAGGATGGAGTTGTGGACTGGTGCATTGTCCTGGTGGAAATGCCACTGACCCGACTTGAAGAGTGCAGTCCTTATCCGACGGAATATCTTCCTGAATTACCTTAAAACCTCAACATCGTAACCCTTTGGCCAACCAACTCTTGTGTATTGACTTCCTTACTCCACCCACACCTCTCATTATCCCTCACAGATTCCCTGCCTTCCTTGAATCTCTTATGCCACTCAAAAACTGATGCCCGATTCATGCAAGATGCTCCAAAAGCAGTCTGAAGCATTCCATACGTTTCTGTGGCATTTTTCCAAGTTTAAGACAGAATTTTATTGCATATCGTTCTTCTAAAGTGTCCTCACGTCCAGATTGCATTTTTGAAATTCACTAGCTGTAACAATTAGGCTTTAGTAGGGTGTATTCCAATTGCTGCTGTATCTGTTCATTTGAACCTGAAATTATAAAAACTGGTCAGTCACCTCATAAGATGTATAGCAATAACATACTGAATGTTCAAGAGACTAAAACAATTTTAAATGCCTGTACAAAAAAGATGTGTTGAATGCACCACGTACTTCTCCAAGTAACTATGTTGCGTAATGTCAGATGCATACGGTCGTAAATAAGATCAACGAAGTGATTGCCGGAACATCCCCGTAACCCACAGGTGTTGTTGCGCCGGTGGATATTGTTGACAGATGCATTCGGCCGTAGATAAAATCAGGAACGTGATCTAATCGGAAGTAAGTGGGCGTTATGAAATAATATATGCAGATGCCCGCAGGAGTCGATTCAGTTGGTGTCAGTGAGGGCCTGAGAAAGAGCCAAGAATACGGTCAGTGAGAACACCTCACTGAGGGGCGTTGCCCTCAACGGCCTCCGGTTGAGCAGCTCCGTCTGAGAAGCAGAAGTGATAAGATTGGTCTTGAAAATAACACAGCGTGCTATAGACAAGATAAGAAGTTATGGGTCAATATAAAAAATCTATTGAAATCTGTCTTCGTCTGTCCATATCTCCCTACGTCTCTCACATCAGACAGAATCTTCAACCCAAAACGAATGAATGAAAGGACATATTTTTATAAAGAAGTGTTGTCCTTCTTTCTGTTGTAATAATCTTACATATTGATCTTTGACAGGCCGGTTAGTTAGTGGATTTCAAAATAGGGTGTGCAGCTGTGTCATAAGGTAAACAAGGGACAGTGGACATGCCATGTAAATTGCGTAAGAAGTGCGTAGGCTTTCGACTAATATACAATGACGAAAATTTCCTACTCCGTGCGGAGAACAGTTAGTCAGCATTGTCAGCAGTCAGCAGTTAGCAGCCACACTATTTTGGGTGCTTTCTCAGGAGAGATGCGGCGTGAAAGAAGCGCGAAGAACCAATGCTCTCAGGAATTGTATCTCCACCTGGTGTAAATCTTAAGGTATCATATTTTAGCGGTCCCTCTATCTCTCTCTCAGTTCAAATGTAAGTACAGTTTTATTGTGAAAAACATTTCTATTTCAAGCTATTCAGTTTCGTCAATCAGTTCTAATTCAGCTAATTCAGTTTAGTAGTAGAACAGATTTTGTTTATACACAGTTAAATGTAAAAACAGTTCTATATTAAACAAATCAGTACAGTTTCAATGTCAAAAAACAGTTCCATTTCAAACAATTCAGTTTAGCATAAGCACGCAATTTAAACGTAAGTACGGTTTTATTGTCAAAAATATTTCTATTTCAAGGTATTCAGTTCTAATTCAAACAATTCAGTTTAGCATTAGTATGCCGTTAGTTCTACTAGTTCTAGAGTGGACCCGGGAGCAATGGCAATGAAGGGTTGCTCAGCATTCCCCAAAGCCCCAGCATCACTGGAACCTCACCATCAGATTGTTTAGTGTCATATCAGGACACTCATTGGAGGAGGGTCTTTCCCCCTGAGCAGAGGTGCAGTCGGTGTAATCTACAGCCCCGGCCGACTGGGTAAAGGAAAAATCTGAGCGGACGTAGCTTTAACAACTGTGAAAAGGTAGGAATTATGAAGATTTCTTGTTGGTTATTTGGCTTTCAGGGTTTTGGGTGAAGATTTCTTCTTGACCCCATCTTAATTCACGATTGTCTTCTTGTTTGTGAAAGTGGCAATTGA
>OY757947.1:32121062-32173562 GCA_963585895.1 Sepioteuthis lessoniana | reverse complement strand
AGCAACAGCAGCAGCAGCGTTCGTTTGTTTACATATTTGTACCCTATCGGCTACCATAGTGCTCAATTCCTTCGAAGACCTTTGCATTATGCGCGCGGCGGCCGAAAAGCACGTTTAATTAAATAGGTCAGACACTTTTCATCTTCCTATTTTATCTTTGATCCATCAAATTTTTCTCTTACCAATTGTAACATTTTGTCTTTCAGCAACTTCCCTTCCTATTCGTTTTCATAAGAATCTAAAAAATAATGAGACTTGCCAATATGTTTGTTATTTCATTGTTTGTTCCTTCGAAGATGGCTTCAGTTGCAGTCGAAAGTACCTGGGAAGTATGCGGCACCTTCTGAAATTCATTCATCCACATGTAAATCGACTCATAAGAAGAATTGAAGGGATCAAAGATAGAATAGGCAGACTATAAATGTGTGTAGAGTGTTCACCAATGGCCCGGGAGACCGGGGTTCAATCCCAGGTCGAGTCATACAAAAGTCTCAAAAAAGGGTACTTGATGCTGCCTTGTTTAATTCTCAGCATTATAAGGTAAGTATCAAGGGTAAAGTGGACCAATCCAAGGAATGGAGTAGTGCCCTCCCCTACACGTCTGTGTGGTAGCTATTGAAATGGAGGCTTTCGGGTCAACCTTGACTAAGGTCCCCAAATTTGCTTACTTACTTATAAATGTGTGTCCCATTTAATCAAATATATTTCACAGAGAAGATGCTGTACACACACACACACAAACACACGCATGTACAAACACATATATATATATGTGTGTGTGTGTGTGTGTGTGTGTGTACTCATGGTGTAAGGGTCTTCGTCGTAAGAAATATCACTTATTTCTAGTGGAACATTATGCATTCAAAACGGACGTTAAAATGTATTATTTATAATAAAACTCTACAGAAACGAAGTTTTGTAACAGAAAACGGTACTTGATAATAATGCTAAACGAAGTTGGAAATTAACACGGAAACCCGAGTTCAAATCCATTTTACACTTCCCACAGCTCTAGTTCCATTGAGAAATGTATTTATCTAAATTGGCCCAGTCGGCAGGGACTATAGAATACACTGACGCAATCTCTGCAGTTGAGTAAGACCCTTCCCCCAACAAATGTCCTTGATATGACTCTAAACAATCTGATGGTGAGGGTCTAGTAAAAGCTGGATCTTTGTGGAATGCGGAGTACCCCTGAATTGCCATCACTCCCAGGTTCACGTTTTAAGGTCAAATAGAACTGTTTGACGATTAAACTAAGTACTTATACTGAACTGAATTATCTAAAGTATTTTTTTACATTTAACTGTGTGTAAACAAAAACTACACTAAACTGAATTGTTGTAAATAGAACTGTTCGATCATTCACCTGTGTGTTAGCAAATTGTTGCATATTGACCTTTGACAGATCCAGATGTTCCTGCTGTATAAACAATGTGACTGCAGGACGCACCTGCGAAAATAAGCTGAAACACATCACGTGGGTGTCAGCTGGAATACGTGGGCGTTGTGAAATTTTATAGACACACGCCAAAGTAAATACGGAGAGACTTGCAGGGGGTCAGTCTTCATTTTGTAATCTTGGGTCCAGATACAGTCAATCACCGAGATCGCCCATTAGGGAAAGAGCCCACAGTAGCACTGGTCAGAAAGTTGAAGACATAAAGCTATAAGTCCCTGAAGATAATACAGCGTTGTATAGTCAAGAGTTGAAGAGATCAATATAGCAGTATACAAGACCTTCAAGTTCTCAGTGTGTCTTCGTTTCCCTGTCTTCAGTTATCTTTCTCCCCCACCCTTACAGTCAACTTTATACCCAAACGAGAATAATAAAAGGATATATATATATATATATATATATATATATATATATATATATATATATTTCTTAAAAAGAAATGCGCTTCTGCGTCTTCATTATGCCGCTATAAAACATTCATATGATTTGGTGCGCAGAAGCCAACCTTGGTCTTCTTTTTTTTCTTTTTTAAAAAAACGGGACATTGGATGATTTCTAACCTGAGGATAGATCTGGATTACAAAAGAAGGGGAAAAAAAACAGCCAATGAAAATAGAGAGAAAAAAAACAGGGAGAGATCAGGGAAAGGAATGAGACGAATGAGAAAAACGTGAAAAGAAAAGAAAAGAAAAAAAAGAAAAAAATGAACTTGGGAAAATGATTGGAAAAGAGACACCGTTGTTTAGGGGTAAGTACATTGCTCATTCTAGGAACATTTTCCTTCCGTGTATTTTGAAAGTTTTCTGGGTTCGCGCTGATAGAATTTAAACAGACATAAAAGAAAATAGGAAATCTGAGATAAAGTTGTAGGGGTGACTGAAAGTGTTTTTGGTACCCAGACTATTTAACGTTAATTTTGATATTTAAAATAAGGGTTTATGTTATATTTAGCGTTTCCCACAAGTTTAATGTTGAGGTTTGATATAGTTTATTTTAGAAAAAAGGTTGAATAAGCACATGGATAAAACAAATGAATGAATAAAGCATATGAAACAAATAAATAAAAGATACGAAACGAATGAAACGAGTAAAGGTTGTAAAACGGCGCGGACAAAATGAACCTTTAAAACAAGGTGACGAACAAAAACAAATTTATATTCTACAACAATAAAACTTACATTGATACATAAAAAATATTACTAACTCTATTAACAAAATAATAGTGTGTGTATATGTGTGAGCTCGTGTGTGTGTGTGTGTGTGTCTGTGTGTAACACAACTAAGCTATAAAAGAATTACAAGTTTAAAATGTCCTTTTTTATGATTAGAAACGGGCAGTTTTTCTGAGACTGGAAAGCGTCTCATAGTCATTGTATATGAATGTCTGAGAGGCCCATCCATTTGCCTTTCACTCCTGTTGATTCACACTGGAAGGAGTGTGTTGCTGCTGCGAAGAAATTTCGTAAAAGAGAACAAGAGTGTTTGAAGACGACGTATTTATAGAAAATACGCGTCTTGTAGGTGGCTCCAAACGCAGGACTCAAATTTACGCGCCGACGTAGTTTTAAGCATGTCACGTGGTCCTCCTGGCCAATGGTTTCCCGAGACTGAATATGTGAGCGTCTGCCATCTTTGTGGGAACAAGTGGCATACCGCCCAAAATAATTTATAGGAGTGTAAAGTCCTATAAAGTCCAGAATATTTTACAAATGAGTTGATACTGAGAACTGATAGATTTTGGTTTAGCAGAGAAATTAAAGGCAAGGGAAGAAGAAAGATAAAAATGAAGACGGGAACGTGTTAACAAAACAGAAAATAATGTTTCTGTGATGTGTCAAAGAAAAAAAAGAAAAAAGATTGGTTTAATAACAAGCTTGGAACTTGTATGGATTTGTAACTTTTCATGAAAGGACTTTGATGGTGGATTGAGAATGCGAGTTTTTCTTTTTTCTGTAACATAAACAAAGTTTTTATGAATTAAATTTGTTAGTAACTCGTGAACGATAACCGTAACGCGTACTGTGGTTTCTTTTCTATTGTTTTTGATCCCGGACTCCGAAAGATCCAGGTGACTATGATATGGTCAAGATGAGACTCTGGTTACTTTTGGATCCGTTGGTAAGTGAGTGGGAACGGGGTTTTGTAACGATGAGTTACGTTTATTCATTGGAAAAGTTGGAAGGTTTTGTGAAGGTCTCTCTATAATACAATTGATATTTTTGGGTACTGGTAGAAACCATACCAGGTTCTATGAGGTCTCCCGAGATGGAATCGACATATTCGTGTGTTGGTAGGAGACCAGACTATTGTGTTAGTTCGTATCCATGTCTTCATGCGTTGAAGACGATATTTTGAAATAGGGGATAGGAAGATAAGGAGTATGTGAAAAAATCTTGACGTGTCTCTTGGTATGTACTGGAGAATTACGGATTCAGTTTCGAATCGAGCTTGAGGGGAGATTTGGATGAATACATGGATAAATAAAATTAGTATCTTTGTTAACAATGTAACATATGGACCTCCGACCCGACCGGGCTGTCAGATGAGAAATGCACCAGTGTAAATAACAGGTGCATCCGGTCGAAGATATCAGAGGATCAGGGGATAACCTTGACTGTCGACGGGTTGAATTGAGTACAAATGTGACGCTCGCAAGAAGTTGGTGGATGTCAAATTATTATATAACCCCGGCGACAGGAATTTCAGATCAGTTGGAGAGAAGATGCTGGAATTGGAATCATGTTCCAGCAGAGGCTGGGCCCCCAGGCCCTCGGTTGAGCAGCCCAGGAGAACGGGAAAGAAATGCTGCTGTAGCCAGAAGAGTTGGAGGGTCAATATGTTGCAATTCTGTTCAGTCTCCAACTCATCTCTCACAGATAATACTTTTCGTAACCCTTTAGAACCCTTTCAAATGAAGTGAGGGGTATAGTTTTCTAAAGAAAGTGTGTCCGCTCGTCTTTATTGTGTTGAATATGTTTCTGTATGCATCTGCATATGAGTATGTTACAACAACTGAAAGAGAGATAGGAGATAGACCAACGAGCAATGGAAAAAGTAGCGACAAAAGGTTCAGTGGACACAGGAAAAGTTTATATTGTTTGGAAAAAGAATCCCCAGGAAATTGTATCTCACCTCTGGACATTAGCAAGAAACTAGCGTGGTGTTGTTTTGATCGGAACTGAAAAAAGTGATGGCTGGATGCAGGCCATGTTTATTTTGAGGAGATACTTGTTGAAAAAATGGAAAAAGGTGTACATGAACCAATATTAACTGAGGATATCCATAAGAGCATAGAGGATATCCATAAAAGCATAACATAGAGAATGAGCAACTATACAGAAAAAATATACATGTCTATATGAAAATTATTACAGTGAAAACTCAACATTACAAAAAACAACATTTTCAAGAAAAAAAAAAGAAAAGAAAAGAGAAAGAAACAGTTTATACTCACGTAGACTCTGCAACTTGCATAAGGATTGCCCATTCGGCAAGGGATGTAGAATACACCTACTGCACCTCTGCAGATGGGTAAGACGCCCCCAATGAGTGCCCTGGATACAATACTAACAATCTGATGGTGAGGCTCCAGTAATGATGGAGCTTTGGGGAATGTAGAGTACCCCTTCACTGTAATTGCTCCCAGGTCCACCATAGGACAAAGTGGTAGCACCGGATAGGGTCCAATCTATGGCTCAAATAGAACTCAATTGTATACTTCAGCTAAACTGAAATACTTGAAATTTAACTGTTTTGATGTTTAAACTGTGGACTTACGCTAAACTTAACTGCTTGAAATAGAACCGTTTTGACATGTAAATTACGTATTTATGCTGAACTGAATTGTTTGAATTAGTACTGTTGGACTAAACTAAATAGCTTGAAATATAAATGCTTTGACAATTAAACTGTCTACTTTTGCTAAACTGAATTGTTTGAACTAGAACTGTTTGATTGTATAAAAGTAGATTTGGTATTAAATTGCCTAGAAAGGTTGATATGCCTCAAACAAACAAACAAAGTTGCATAAGGAAGAGAAAGAAGAGGAAGAGACATTTCTTAAAAATAAAATAGTTATCAGCATGAATATTTTTTCTGAACTTATTTTTTGACTTTTTTTTCAGTTGTGAAATTTTTTTCTGGTTGTTTATTTTGTTTTGACCTGTTATATATTTTTGAGAAAATTTTTCCCAACCTCTCTCTATTCTAAGATGTCATTTCTGGATTTTTCCCAACCCTCTCTATTCTAAGATGTCATTTCTGGATTTTCCCCCGACCGATTTCATGTTGATTTCCTAAGGCATTGACGTGAAAATTTTGATTGTAATTTTAATTTTAATTTTAATTTTGATCTTGGGAAGTTGGGGTGATTTTTTTTTTGTTTTTGTTTTTTTTGTTTTTGTTTTTTCAGGCAAACTTTGAATGATGTACAGCAGATAAAATGCAGTCTTCGGTGTCCAGAAATAGTATGTTTTTGGAATTAAGATGTTACATGTGTGATGTTAACTTTGAGCAGAGACACGCATGGGTTAAGTGAAGGTCATTTACCCGATGTCAATTTGAAAATTTTTGCAAGGCTGCTTCCTATGATCGTTTGGTTATTCATCGAAATGTCAATTTGTACGAGAAAACGTGAAAAAAAAACCCAACAAAATTCTGAACAAATGGATTTGGGAAGGTGAAATGATTTCAAGTAATAATTGACAAAGAAGAAAATCAGTTGCCGAAGGATAGTTTGATTGTTTCTGCTTGCATTTCGATTAATAATCCCCTTTTGAGGCATTGCTGACGAACCATGGTGATATTGTTTGCATCCATGGTAATATTGTTATTGACCTTTTGGAAATCCACTAGTTACTCCATGTAGGATCCTGTAGAGTGGATGGATTGTGTATGGTCATAGCGAAAGCAAGCAAAATGTGTTTCTGGAATGACTTGGATCATGGAGTTTGCGAGCAGAATTTTAGGGACGAAACCGTTGGTTCCGTAATGTTTATAGTTTAGTCAAGGAATTGCAGCGGAATTATGTTTTTTAAATGGAATATTATATTGTTTTATAATTTTGATATATGCCTATAGGATAGCCAACCGCGTCAAAAAAAGAATAAATAAATAATTCAGATAATAACTAAAACGGCTTAATTGTCGCATGATGAAAAGGTTGTCTTGTAAGATGTGGCCGGAGTGTTGCATTTTGACGTTTGACATAGCCAAATGTTCCATTTGTATAAACAATGTGATTGCAAGGTGCACCCGTGTAAATAAGAGAAGAGACGTGACATAGATGACAACTGGGATACGTGTATGTTGTAAAATTATATATACATGACACACAGAAGATAAAGGGAGTCTTCCAGGGGTCTGTCTTCAATCTGGAGTCTTGGTATTGATACGGTCAGTAACGGAGATCGGCAGCTAGGCGCTAGGTAGAGTAACGGCCTGCTGTGGCCTTTGGTCGGAAAGCAGAAAAGGCAAAGATGTAAGGCCTTGAAGATCACACTGGGTGGTATGGTCAATAGAACAAGTTATGGGTCAATATAGCAGAGTCAATGTCCTTCAAGCTCTTTTTGAGTGTTCGTCTTTCTGTCTTCGTCCATCTTTCTCCCTCACACTTACAGTCACTTTCATAACCTTATATGAATATTAAAGATAGATTTATTTTATAAAGAAGTGTCCTGCCTATTACTTCATCATCATGATGGATGGTGATGGTATACAACAAAAACACTAATGTTTAATTGAATTATTAAGGAGACCGGGGTTCAATCCCAGGTCGCGTCATACCAAAGACTTTAAAAATGGTACTTGATACCTCCTTGCTTACCACTCGGCAATACAAGGTACGTATCAATGGTAAAGTGGGGGAATCCAGGGAAAGGAGTAGCGCCCTCCCCTACACCTCAGTGTAGTAGCGATTGAAAAAGGAACTTTCTGGTCGCCCTCGACTAAAGGGAGGCAACTTTACTTTTACTTTTATTAGTGATACATAGTAAGACTTGGGACTATTTAACTTTGTTGACTTACTAAATTGATTTCTTTGAAAAGGAACTGTTTGATCATTTATTAGTACTAAATCAAATGTCTGATGTTTAATTGGATTGTAGGTGCTAAACAGCAATATGGGAAAACATTTAATTGTATGCAAATAAATGTGTAAAAACAAATAGTTATTCGTATTTGATAGAAATAACTGAAACCATTTAACTATGCGCAAAAAATAAGCTTAGACTCGTTTAAAAAATGTTATCTACAAAATGTATTTACATTTACATATATATATATATATATATATATATATGTATGTATGTATATACTCCCATACCCCTGTGGGATTGAGCACTCTTGCGAAGGAAGTAATGGTTGCCACTAGCGTAAAGCAAAGCTATTCAAATGAATTGAGCTCTCGGTAGCCGTTAAGCAGATATATGTAAACAAAACAAATGTGATACATAAGCGTTTAAATTTCCTTCTCTTGTGCTGGTTTCCTCATGGCTGAGTGGTAGAATCTTGAATTGGTGTTTCAGTCAGCCAGGTTTCGATCCCAGCTTCGGGAATCTAGACTGACTAGCTACACTGAAGACTTCTGATAGAACGAAACAGTCTTTCTGTGGATGACAATATATATATATATATATATATATATATATATATATAACCGGCTCTTTGTCTAATGGATAGAGTGTTCGCCAATGGCCCGGGAGATAGGGGTTCAATTCCAGGTCGAGTCATACCAAAGACTTAAAAAATGGTTCTTGATACCTCCTTGCTAAACACTCTGCATTATAAGGTACGTATCAAGGTTAAAGTGGAGCAATCTAGGGGAAGGAGTACCGCTCTCCCGTATACCTCGGTGTAGTAGCTATTGAAAAGGGAGCCTTAAGGTCACCCTCAACTACAGTCGCCAACACACACACACACACACATATATATTTATATATATTTACTAATCTACTATCTACCAGCATTCACGGTTACCAGAAAAAAAAAGAAAAAAAACCCACCAGTAACAAGACATAAAAATATCTCGAATCACCGCCCGGGGAAAAAAGAAAAAATATCATAGGACAAAAAGAAAGAAAAGGCCAACCCACCGTCAACGCTGCAATGCTACAATTACAAGACTGCTCAACACGAGTGGAGCCAATTACAAAATTAACTTTAATCGCGAGTCAGAATTCTCCTACAAAAGTTTCACCTTAATGGCTCAGCAGGGAGTCTCATACCAACCAACGATAAAGGAGAAAACGCCGTTTTTTATATTCACCAAAAACCTACCTATCTTAAAATTTACATAACAAAAGAAACAAATAAAATTAACAAAAAATCTTACTTTTATTAAAAAAAAAAAAAAACAGGTATAAATACTCAGAAACCGATCTCTAATTATAAAGCAACTACCGCCTTTTGTGTTTACAACTATTTAAAACCTCCGACCTTTGGTTTAACATATCCCTACTTTTACAAGACGCTATTGCTAATTTTTCCTCCATGCAAAGTAAACAGTCCCTATCTCCCGCCCTATATTTACAGCATTTCTTTATTACTTCCCATTTCAGTATTGGATCTATTCCTTTTTTTATCCTTGACCTCCAACACATAACTAGATAACATGGTACTATGCCTATACTTCTCGTGGAGAAATTCGTTTTATGGTTATAGTACCTAGTCTTAAATTCCCCTTGCGTCGATCCAAAATATACCTTTTTATTTCTATCATTATCCGGATCACTATATATACACCACTCACTCTTGTTTACATTTGCCTTCCAGTGGGCATCTAACCTTATTCCTACAATTACATTTAGCAATCACCTTATTTTTCTCTTTACTTAGTTTAGCTATATTACTCTTATTTATTATGCCATTGATGTTGGGCAAGCAGCTATAACTTAATTTAACACAATTCTCATTAAATATCTTATGTAGCGGGTTCCCACTGGGGAAATTTCTTTTCAACAACTTAAAGAATTCTTTCCCTAAGTTATTGACTACCTCCATGTTAAAGGGGGGATTAAATCATAAGATTTTTCTAAGTCTATTTCTCCTTTTTTTGCGTATTACTTCCCTCCCTATCCCGATATTCTAATTTGATCCTATATCCGTCATTCTTCAATACCTCCTCATATTCCTGCTTGCTTCGTTCAAAAATGTCCTTATTAGAGGAGTTATTTGATAACCTATGCTCTATTCCCTTAGGTATCTGCTTAAATACCTGTATTGGGTGGTTGGATCCCCTGTCCACATAACGCAGGTCCTAGTTCTTTTTTCTAAACGGAGATACAGTTCCATTGTATTGGTTTAAAGTAACATCAAGATAATCGGCAATTTTTTAGGTCTGTTTGCATATCTAACCTAAATCCAAATTCGCCAAACAGCCTATGCAATCTTTTTCTAACCCAATCACATTTTTTCGGTGTGCTTTTTTATCCACGATACTCAAACCATCATAATGGTAAAGTCCGTGGCTACTTGGGTCCAAAATCTTATTTATACTATTCAATAATACACACCCCACGAGCTCACAAATTTCGGTCCCATCATATGCCCCTATTGGTGTGTCGAAATTCCCACCTCTTTTTTTTATCCATATACTATCGTCATAGCATAGCAATGTTTTACGACAATGCTTAATTATCTCCACCTTGTCTAAAGGTATCACCATATATTCCTTAGCCAAATCTAACGCTCTATCTAATGTCTTTTCGGTTATCAATGGGTAAAATTCCCTAATATCATATTTGATAAAGGAACACTTATCATCTTTATCGCATTCCTCAAACCACTTAATACAATCTTTTGTGCTTTGCCACTGGTTAATATTTAATGCTAGCCTAAGCGAAGCACATATGTCTTGCACGATTATTTTACTAACCCTACCTATTTGTGTTTTGGTCGGGTTAATAAGCCTACATTCAGGATTAGTCTTAAAATCACTTTTGTGGTCATTGATCGTAATGAAACAATTCTTGGTATTATATTTTTCCACTCTATCAACAATAACTAATCTATATGCCAACATTTTTGCCTCGCAATTCAACTCCTTTTCGAGATCTGGTGGTGCTTTCCTATAATGTTTAACCACCTCCTTAAACATCATTTGCTTATATTTTCCCTTTTCTATTTCGTACAAATTGCTCGACTTATCCGACTTTACAAATATACCGTCGGACTCCTTAATTCTCCTCATATCCTCATACATTTTCCGCTGGATATTATTGCGCATTTTCCTAAACATTATCTCCTTAACCATTCCTATCATTTCAGCCTCAAACTTATCCATCTCTTTAATATGGGTTGGTGCTTCCTAGTTTTAAACCCATATTTCTCCCGTCCCTCCTTTTCAGTACAGTCAATCACATTGAGAAAAAAATAAGCCTTCCCTTGTAGGTTATTCATTGCCATATATATATATATATATATATATATATATATATATATATATATATATTTTACAAGAAAAGACATAGTAACTTCTGTTTTTCGACAACTTATTTACTCTAGTTAAAAGAAAATTATTTTAATTTGTAGATCGATGTTTTATTTAATCATTGACAAATTTATTCACTACATATATATACCCAAGGGTTGAATTAAGAGTTTTCCTTTTCTTAAATAGGTTGCCATACCAGTGTTAAAGAGCCCAGTCAGCGTTATTATTTATACGTAGTGTTATATAGCCATAGATATTAATAGCAACTGTAATACAAATACAAATACTGGCGTATTCTATCGTTTCAGATACGAACGGGTTCATTAATTTCTGGCCTCAGTCCTTAGCAACACGAGGAGAGAGACACAATTCTTAAAAGTCTATGCTAACCATACTATGTTGACCCCACTCACGCACGGCGCATCTTGTGGTGTTTAAGATCTTAATACATGACCTCAATTACTTCTTTGAAAAATCCTCAAATTCTCAGGACCATCTCTTCAGTGTAGCCAGGCAGGTAGGACGCTCGAAGATTGGATCGAAACCCAACCAACTCTACGTTAGACTTTTTATCACACCGATCAGCCAACAAGCGAACCACGACAGTTCGGGAATTATAAGGCACCACGTAGTAGCCCCCGTCCGTTTACATTTTTGCCTTACCAGGCGCCAGAGTGCTCAATTCATTCGAACAGCCTTGCATTATGCGAGTGGCAGCCGTAAACTCCCTCGCCAGAGTGCTCGACCCCCGTGTGGGAGCGCATGTATTGTCATCCACAGACAGACTGTTTTCTTGTCGCACATCACCTATCTACCATTACAAAACATATTCACAGGTCGATAGCACATAGCCTTGCAACTAATTCTAGCAATCTTGTTCTTTCTTTCTTTCTTTCTTTTTTTCTTTCTTTCTTTTAATTCCTTTTTCTGCATTACATTATCTTTCTCAATCATTTTCTTTTATGCTTGCTCTTTGAGTTTTCTCTTTCCTATCATAAAAAGACACATTATTTCATTCACTTTAATGATAATACAAATAAAATCTATAAAATACAAATCAAATATTAACTAAGCCCAATCGGCTGGGGCTACACTGACTGTGTAAACAAATGACTGATGTTTAATTGAATTGTTTGTAATACAAAGCAATACTTGGAACCATTTATCTTAGGAGACCTTATACTAAATTAAATCGTTTGAAAAAGAACTGTTTGATCATTTAACAATTTGTAAACAAATGACTGATGCTTAATTGAATTGTTAGGGATATATAGCAGAGCTTGGAACCAATCTAACTTTATTGACTTATGTTCACAAATCATCTTCATCTAATATAAATGAATAGACCGAATTTGGCATTAAATAACTTACAGAGTATGATATGCCATAAAACCAAACAAAACAAAACAATCAAATATTAATTACAATATAATGAAGTCGTACTGATAGCATGAACCTCCCTCACTCTTTCCAACGCCATCTATGTTGTCTATTTCTCTAAGAAGGTCCTCTAGACAGCATCCAGTGTCCATACAAAGCTGATCTTTGTAAGTCTTTGTTGGTCAGCCAATCCAGACACATCCATTTCTAGGAGTCCATGAGAGAATGTCAATTATGAGTTCGTCCTTACTTTACCAACAATGCCCAGCATGTGTAGTTCGTCTTACTTTGATGCTGTGTAAGATCGGAGGTAAGTGGCCGTGCAATTATAGCTGACAGCCAACTTAAAACAACTATGCTTTGTAATTTGATATTCAATCAGGCACTCTAGTTTTTATTTATTCGTTATTTTTTGATTGGACAAACATAAAACCAGATGCACTCGTGGCTTTACAGTTTGCACCTAAGGAAGGGAACGCGGCTACCTGTGTTCAAATTTTATATGCATTTCACAAAGTGCTAATACCTTTGAGAAAGGTATGGATCCAACTATTTACTTTCTAGCAGTTGGTCAGATAATAAGGAACTTTAACCTTGGTATGGCAACCGGTCTAGGATGAAGCAAAACCTCTGCATTCGAAATAGTTGTAGAATCCCTGCCCAAAACACTGTATACACATAGCGCCCCAAAGTTACGGCACCAGTGGTAAAAGACAGAATGTTTTTCGGACAGACCTTGTACATTACCGAATTTATACGAATATTTTTATATCTTTGAAAATAACACCGTTTTCTTTTTGTCTTCCTCTAAAGTTTCGAGTTGATTCTTTTGTTTTTTTTTGTTTCCCCCTCGAGCTTCTTAGACATTTTATAATCTTTTTTTATTATACTGCCAACTATTCTTGTTTGGTGTCTGAGAAGCCATTATCTTCTCCAAGACATATTGATCAGTCCCTTCATAAGGACAGGTGGCAATAGTTCGAGCCAGCGTAACGAAAATAACTGCCAAATACTCCAACTTAAATCAAAAAATGGATATAAACATTTCTGATAAAACAGATAGATAGATAGATAGATAGATAGATATGAACAATCTGAAATAGATATTGGACCAGGCTGAGATAGATAGATTGGTAGATAGATTGATAGATTACGAGAGAGAAAGAGAGAGAGAGAGTACAGAGAAGATATTGGAGTGGAATATGGACAGATTGAAATTGATAGATCGAGAAAGAGAGAGAGAGAGAGAGAGAGAGAGAGAGAGAGAGAGAGAGAGAGAGAGAGAGAATGCAGAGAAGATATTGGAGTGGAATATGGACAGACTGAAATTGATAGATTGAGAAAGAGAGAGAGAGAGAGAGAAAGAAAGAAAAATGAGATGAACAGAGATGGATGGATGGAGAGAGATAGAAAGAGAGAAAAATGAACAGAGATAGATAGATAGATAGAGAGAGAGAGAGAGAGAGAGAGAGAGAGAGAGAATGCAGAGAAGATATTGGAGTGGAATATGGACAGACTGAGACAGATAGATTGGAAGACAGAGAGAGACAGAGCGAGAAAGAAGAAAGAGATGAACAGAGATGAATGGAGAGGGAGAGAGATTGGAAAATGAAGATAGATAGATAGATAGATAGACTGAGTTAGCTAGCTAGCTAGCTAGCTAGCTAGATAGATAGATAGATAGATGTGAGTTAGAGTTCATTTTCTTTCTCTCATAATGACAAAGTTTTTATCTTGGACTTTCCAACCAAATCTCACTCTCGGAGTGGATTTCCCCCAAGTTGAGCCCGTTTGGCTTTCGACGGAGAGCTATCTACTCTGTAACTTTGGCATGTCTATATGCGCTATGGGCATATGGACTCGAACCTGAGCATTATATAACACATGGCTGCTTACAAGAAGAAAAAAAAGATATGTGAAAGTCATCACAAATAAAATTCAGCTATAACACTTATCAATACGATGGTTATATGCGCCTGCCAAGATTGACACTGTATGTAACAGCTTTCTGTCTGTTACAACTGGCTGGGCAGTCAAATTGTCATAGACAAGAGTTTTCCCCAGGAACTCACTTGTCCAATCTTTCCCCCGTCAGCCATCTTTGTGACGTGCCAAGGCCGGATGCCTTTTGCTTATAAAACTATTTAGCCATGAGGCGTGGGTTACTACGTCTCAGGAAAGAACAAGAAAATGAAACAGTGGTTAATAGTCTCGATAGGTTATTTGTCTCGTTTGTATCGGCTTTATTTCTACATTTGCTCTTCAAACATTGATATTTAGTTCGAAGTTGTTTCGACCTTATTAGGTCTCATCAGTAGTGTATACCACTGGAGATCGAAGTGTTATATAATTGCGGAAGGACTTTTTTTATATTATCATTTTTCGTTGGTTATATCTTATCTTTCGGTTTAGTTAGGCTTAGAACTATCCGGCTTAGTGCACAGGTAGGGGCACACATTGAGCGCAGGTGTTCACGCTCGCGCGGGGAGGATGTGACAACCATAGATTTCATAATAAAAAACCTCGGATAGGAAATGAAACTGGCGAGGGGAATGACGTCATGCCCGGAAGCGATAGGCTGAGGATTTGGGGGGGGGTTGAAAAAAAAAAGGAGTGAGTTGAGATTTGAAGCTAGACGAAGCGGGTTGATATTCGAATCTGGGCGAGGCCAGGTCAGGCCAGTTGGGTCTACGAGATGCACCGCGCGTGGTGGGGTCAGATGGAACAGTCAGCATAGTAGAAATTGTGTCTCTCTCTCCTCGTGTCGAAAAACCTAAAAGTCAAGAAGGTAATAAAAGTTTCGTAGTTGAACTAAAGAAAGTCGTCAGTGTTTCGCGTATTTCGGGATTCCTATGCATTGGAACGTTCTACGTATCAGTATATTCTATGCTTCTGAATATTTTACATATTCGTATTTTATCTTGGTCCTATTTTTGAGTATATTACAAAACCAGTGACAACGGATTGCCGAGCTCTACAACTGAACCAGCGGTTCATATCACACACAAGTGACGCCAAATTAGCAACTCAGCAGTCTAATTTTTCCGTATGACGTGCGTAAGAGTTCGATTCAATTCACAATATAATTCCTCTACTTAAAAAAGAAAATGTAGATATTTCAAAGTGTTTAGCTATTAAAAAGCTTACGAATTTTATGGACACATTATCTGTAAGAACTTTTGTCTTGTAACTAAGTATAAAGTGTTTACCTATTTAAAAAGATTGTGAACTTCATGAATATATTGATTCTTAATATATATATATATATATATATATATATTGGAGATAAGTACACACCACATGGACGCTGACTAAACGTATGGAGAAAAATTTTTACGGCAATTGCACAGGAATGCTTTTGGCCATATTGAATAAATCCTTGAAGCAACATCCCACAAAGATACGGGTCACACTCCCCATCTCTAAAACCATTCAAATCAGACAAAACAAAACATGCAGGACACTATTTGAGAAGTAAGGGTAAGCTTAAGCGACGTTCTCCTGTGGATTCCTTCACACGGGCGAGCAGATATTGGACGTCCGGCTAGAACATATCTACAACAGCTCTGTATAGACACAAGATGTAGTCTAGAGGACCTGAAAAATACAATGGACGATAGAGACGAATAGAGAAGGAGAGCTAGGGAAATCCATGTTCATGACACTACATAATGATGATTAATTGTCTACCTATTCAAAAAGATTGAGAAGTTGATTAACACATTAGCACTTAATAAATTGATATTTTGACTAAGTATGAAGTGTTTACTGGTCTAAAATGATGGTGAACTTTATAGATATAATGGCCCTAACAAAATCTACATTGCGACTAAGTGTGAAGTTTTTAACTGTTTAAAAACGTTTTAACTTTATCAATACCTTTTTATTCTTAAAAGATTGACATTTCAGGGAAGTATGACATGTTTGCCCAGTCTGCTGGGGCTGTAGAATACACCGACTTCTTTTCTGCAGAAAGGTAAGACATCACCAATGAGTGTCCTTATATGACTCTAAACAATCTAATGGTGAGGCTCCAGTAGTACAGGAGCTTTGGGGAATGCAAAGTACTCTACATTGCCATCGCGCATAGGTCCACTCTGGCTCAGGGTCCTATCTATGGGTCAAATAGAACTAAATTGTGTACTTATGCTGAATTAACTTCCTTAAAAAAGGACTGTTTTAATATTTAAACTGCATACTTATGCTACACTGTTTTGCTTGAAATAGAACTGCTTTTACATTTAAAATGTATAGCTATGCTAAACTAAATCGTTTAAAATGGAACTGTTTTTGTATGCAAAACTAAATTGTTTGAAATAGAACTGTTTTTGACTAAACTGATTGTTTGAAAAAGAACTGTTTGACTAAACTGATCGCTTGGAAAAGAAATGTGTTTGACAATTAAACAGTGTACTTCTGATAACCTGAATTCTTTGAAATAGATCTGTTTATTTGTATACGAATGGATTTGGCATTAAATAACTAACAAAGGTTGATATACCATAAAACCCAAACAAAGCAAACCAAATGTGTTGGTTGAGTTGGGTCTGTTTTGACATTTAAACTTTGACATATTTGAAGTGTCTACCAGTTTAAAATGAAAGAACATTTTATAATTATACTGGCTCCTAAAACGTTGATATTACAAGTAAGTCTGTTGTTTTTAACGCTTAAATAATTTTCATCTTTATTAATGAATTGTGTCTTAAAAGAGTGATAGAGTAAAAAAAATAGAAGTGTTTTACCCGTGCTAAATGTTTTTTGCTGCTTGGTAGAGTTTTATGACATATCAACCATTGTAGGTTATTTAATGCCAAATTCTCTTTATACGTATATATCAAATATATATGATTTGGTTTGGTTGGGTCTTTATGACCTATCAACCATTGTAGGTTATTTAATGCCAAATCCTCTTTATACATATATATTAAATATATATGATTTGGTTTGGTTGGGTCTTTATGGCCTATCAACCATTGTAGGTTATTTAATGCCAAATTCTCTTTGTACATATATATCAAATATATATGATTTGGTTTGGTTGGGTATTTATGGCATATCAACCATTGTAGGTTATTTAATGCCAAATTCTCTTTGTACATATATATCAAATATATATGATTTGGTTTGGTTGGGTTTTTATGACCTATCAACCATTGTAGGTTATTTAATGCCAAATCCTCTTTATACGTATATATCAAATATATATGATTTGGTTTGGTTGGGTCTTTATGGCATATCAACCATTGTAGGTTATTTAATGACAAATTCTCTTTGTACATATATATCAAATATATATGATTTGGTTTGGCAGGGTTTTTATGACCTATCAACCATTGTAGGTTATTTAATGCCAAATCCTTTTTATACGTATATATCAAATATATATGATTTGGTTTGGTTGGGTTTTATGGCATATCAAGCATTGTAGGTTATTTAATGCTAAATCCTCTTTATACATATATATTAAATATATATGATTTGGTTTGGTTGGGGTTTTATGGCATATCAACCATTGTAGGTTATTTAATGGCAAATCCTCTTCATAAATATATATTTATTATATATGATTTGCTTTGGTTAGGGTTTATGGCATATCAACCATTGTAGGTTATTTGATGCCAAATCCTTTTATTACATATATATTTATTATATATGATTTGCTTTGGTTGGGGTTTATGATATATCAACCATTGTAGGTTATTTGATGCCAAATCCTTTTATTACATATATATTTATTATATATGATTTGGTTTAGTTGGGGTTTATGGCATATCAACCATTGGAGGTTATTTAATACCAAATCCTCTTTATACATATATAAAATACATATTTATTATATATGATTTGGTTTGGTTGGGTTTTATAGTATCTCAACCATTGTAGGTTATTTGGAGCTAAACCCTCTTTATACATCTATATTAAATATATATGATTTGGTTTGGTTGAATTTTATGGCATATCAACCATTGTAGGTTATTTAAAGCCAAATCCTCTTTATTGATATATATCAAATATATATGATTTGGTTTGGTTGGGTTTTATGGCATATCAACCTTTGTTGGTTATTTAATGGCAAATCCTCTTTATACATATATATTAGATATATCTGAGTTGGTTTGGTTGGATTTTATGGCATATCAACCTCTATTGATATTTATTGTCAAATTCTGTTTGTAAATGCACTGTAAATTTTGTAAACCCATTTTGTTTATAAAATTTTTAAACGCGCTTGCGCACATTTTTACTTTTTGCAGACAGTGAAATCGTTTCATTGATTTCTATCTCACTCGGATAATTCTATTTACTCTTGATCATTTGTTTGAATAGATTGAAAGGGTTTCAAGTATTTCAATCTAACCCAAATTATTTCATTTAACACTATTCATTCATTTGAACGCAGTGAGGTGGTTCCAAGTATTGGTACGTCTCCATTCTAAAAATTATCGTCGTAGGAAATGGACACGGCGATGCGAGTTCAAATCCTGGACGAGACTGGTTGCATTTCACATAGCACTAATACCCTTGGGAAAGGTATGAATCCAATTATTTCTCCCTCCAGCTATGGGTAAATAGTAGGGCAGACTAGGTTCTTCAGCCTTGGTGAGGCAACTAGTCTAGGAGAAGGAAAACTCTTAATTCAAACCTAATAAACTCCGCTTAAAAATTGACCTTGTATCATATCCTGCCCGAGCGGAGGGGTTGGTAAAAAAATAGGAGGTGCCCATGGTGTAATAGTTATCGTCGTTGGAAATATACACGGCGACACAAGTTCAAATCCTGGACGAGACGGATTGCATTTCACATAGCACTAATACCCTTGGGAAAGGTATGAATCCAATTATTCTCCCTCCAGCTACGGGTAAATAGTAGGGCAGCCTGCGTTCTTCAGCCTTGGGAAGGCAACTAGTCTAAGAGAAGGAAAACTCAGGATTCAAACCTGTTAAGCTCAGCTTAAAAATTGACCTTGTGTCATATCCTGCCCGAGCGGAGGGGTTGGTAAATATGGTATGTCTCACTAACATATAAATTAGACATCAATCATTTTTTTCCAGACTGTCAAACATTTCTTTTTGACCCATAAATAGGATCCTGTCAGGTGCTACTACTTCGGATCATTGTGGACCAGGGAGTACTGGCAATGAAGAGGTTCTCAAAATTCCTTAAAGCAACTGGAATCTCACAATCCGATTGTTTAGTGTCATAAGCAGGACACTCACTGAGGGTTTTTTTTCTCCTCTGCAGAGATACAGTCAGTTTATTCCACGCTCCCCACCGATGGAGCTGCTGTTTTTAATGATTGTAAACGTTACTAAACATTTTCTTTTCAAAATTTGGAGCAAAAAAATGTTTAAAATGCTTGAAAAACCTAGTTGTATATTAGCTATCGAAACATTGATATGACGGGCAATATAAAGCGTTTACCTTTTTAAAAGGATTGTCAACTTAATTTATATATTTGCTTTGAAAGCACTGGTATTGAAAATGTATATGAAGCCTTTACTTATTTAAAATGTGACCTCGGCCAAACCAAACCAAACCAAATCAAACAAACCTGTTTAAAATGATTCTGAACTTTATCAATATACTGGCTTTTAAAGCATTGATATTGAAAATGTATAGAATACCTTTATCTGTTTAAAATGTGGCCAAAGCCAAAACAAACGAAACATATTTAAAATGATTGTGAACTTTATCAATACACTGGCTTTTAAAGCATTGATATTGAAAATGTATATGAAACGTTTGTCTGTTTGAAATATGGCCCAAGCCAACCGAAACCAAACCAATTTAAAATGATTGTTGTTATTTTCTGGATAGTGAACGCTTGTAATATTAAATAAAGGACAAACCACGATATGTGAGGAAATAGAGATATATTCTCAGGAAAAGTTTATACAATAGAGAGACTATTAGCAGACAAGAACATAGAATTAGTGAATACAGAATAAAGATATAGTCCAACGATAGTATTGGCTTCCGTTATTATGGTAGCAAGTAAGGTGATCTAGTACAATCTCCAGTCTCAAACACTCTAATACTATTCCTATAAGAAGCTGCCCTTCACCTTCTAGTCTGCCCTATATAGCTACTGCTATATATGGCAGATGGACTAGTTCATTGTGTGGAAAAAGGTGGGTGATACCCAACAATTGTAAACATTATTAATACATTGCTAATTCTACGGCAACTGCGTTGTAACGTTTCATTTTTCTGGAAAGTCAAAAGGTTTTTAGTGTATGTAGTTTATTTTTCACTCGGGCTTGTTGTGTTAAACCCATGTTTAGCTTATTTGAGTAAGCAAAATTCTTTTGTAAATTTCTCACGGTTTGCACTTTTTAGCCAGTCAAAATTTCTTGACAGAACTCAGTTCAAGCTTGGAGTACAGTTTGATTTGTTACCATTTTAAATAGCCTCAAAAGAAATATTTTTGCACGATGAAAATAACTCTTGCCATAAACCAATTCTAAACAATGCAGAATTTACTATTCTGGGAAAAAAACTGAAAAAAATATTTTGATTTAAAAAAAAAAGATTCCGTTTATCTATTGAATGACTCTGGTATCTCTCAATCTATCAATAAAGAGAGACAGAGAGACAAAAAGGTAAACACAGAGTGACAAAGAGAGAAAGACAGAGCGATAGAGAGATAGATAGAGAGAGAAGTGAAAGAGGGATGGGATTAAGAGCGAGACTGACACGTAGAAAAAGACAGGCAAAGAGAGAGAGAGAGAGAGAGAGAGAGAGAAAATAAATTACATTCATCGACATTCGTGTTTACAAAATATATTGATTTATGAAATACGAAAAGAGGAAATGAGTGTGAGAATACACACATGTGTGGAAAGGTATTTCTGCTCACACGCATACAAAATAATAATGCCTATATACACGCGCATAGATAATAATACATACATTTATACACATACATAATACAAAAATAACGATACTGCTATTAGAGGAAATAACTGCTCTACAGCCAACAAAACCTTTTTGATAATATATATATATATATATATATATATATATTTATATAAATTCAATAATGTAGTTGACTGTATTTATAGATAAAGTGCTCAATATCTGTGAGAGCGCATGCGTAAATCCAAGTAAAGTTTATGTATACACAGAGCTTGGTCTGATGATTGCATTGGGAGAGAAACCGACCGCCGCCAAGCACATTTGACTCGGTGTCTCCACTATCCTCACCTAGATCTCCGTCTAATCTTTAACTGATATTTCAAAAACTGGGACCTGAGCTCTAACGTCAGCAGAATGCGCTCCTAATTTACCAGCGTGAATAGCGATGTGGTTTGGATGTACGGTTTGGATTTGTGTCACGGTATTCTTTTGTTGGCTGTTGTTTTTTCTTCTCATCAATAAACACCACATTTACAGACGAATTGCTGTAGTTTCCTGAAAGGAAACTTTGCTTTGGCGGGTGTATTTGCCAGAAGCGCCAAGTCTTGTAAAAAGAATGTTGAAACAAATTTACAATCGAAATCATCTGTTTATCTAAAATTATATATATATATATATATATATATTATTACAAAAGTATAAAGTTGTCACTGTCTCACTTGGTGGGGCAGTGGCAGGCTATACGAAGAATAACTTGGAGAGTGCTCCATACCTCCCATCACGAAAACTATCAAAGTTAGACGGACCAGACATGCAAAACACGGCTGGAGAAACGGGGACGAGCTCATAAGTGATGTTCTCTTATGGACCACCTCACATGGCCAAGTATGAGGACCAGCCAGAAGCGATGAACGATAGGGAGGAGTGGCGAGAGAGGGTCAGAGATATTCCTGCTGGTGGCACGACAAGATGATGATGATGATGATATATATTTGATTGCATAGATGCTTATCTACGACAGCTGGTTTCATGCCGTCTTTATACGACAATCAACTAGCAGAGAAAGAAAGATATGTAGCGAAAGTCTATTCTTGTGTATACTTGTGCGTAGTGATGATTTTAACTAGGGAACAAAGTTATCATCATCATTGAGTAACGAAGAAAATAAACTTTTGATTTGTAAGCATAATCTTATTTACCAACCCATCCGCTCGGGCAGCATATGACACAAGGTCAATTTTTAAGCGGAGTTTAACAGGTTTGAATTTAGAGTTTTCCTTCTCCTAGACTAGTTGCCTCACCAAGGCTCAAGAACCTTGCTGTCACTTAAACTCCAGTGATAAACAATCAGCTAAGCATATTTACCCTAGTCTGCCCTACTATTTACCCATAGCTGAAGGGAGAATAATTGGATTCATACCTTTCCCAAGGGTATGTGAAATGCAATCAGTCTCGTCCAGGATTTGAACTCGAGTCGCCGTGTCCATTTCCTACGACGATAACCATTGCACCACGGGCACCTCCACAAAGTAAGCATAATAGACGAAGATATATGGTAAATCAAAACGTAAAAATGAGTGAAGTAGAAATATTGTGGTGATAAGATATGTTATATTGTAATATAACATGGAGTATTGTGTATTATTACTATTTTAGTATTTTATGTTGGAATATATCTTGCGTTAGATTGCAATAATATGTTGTATTAATCCTATTTACCAACCCCTCCGCTCTGGCAGGATATGACACAAGGTCAATTTTTAAGCGAAGTTTGAATTCAGAGTTTTCCTTCTCCTAGACTAGTTGCCTTACCAAGGCTGAAGAACCAAGTCTGTCCTACTATTTACCCATAGCTGGAGGGAGAATAATTGGATTCATACCTTTCCCAAGGGTATTAGTGCTATGTGAAATGCAATCAGTCTCGTCCAGGATTTGACCTGGTGTCGCCGTATCCATTTCCTACGACGATAACCATTTCACCATGTTGTATTAATGTTATATTACGTATATGTTATTGTAATCTATGAGTGTATGTACGTAAGGAATATGGTTAATATATTGTGTTAAGACGTTGCAATATTTGTATGTATTAGGTATGTCGTTTTAATGTGGTTTTTGTTGTTGTATGCATTTGTGTGTAGTGATGATTTTAACTAAAGAGCGAATTATCATCATCATTGCATTATAAAGAAAATTAATTTTTTGATTTGACATGTAAACTTGATAGACGAATATGTATGCTGGGTCTGGAACGTAAGGATAATACGTGAGGAGGGAATATCGTGGTGTGGAGACATGTTATATAATATTGTACTATATTATGGAGTATTATACATGACTGGTATGATGTTGAAATATATTCTGTATTGGATTACAGTAATAGTTTGTATAAGCTCTCTATGTTGTGTAAATGTTATATTACATATATGTTATTGTAATCTATGATGGTGTATGCGTAAGAGATACAGTAAATATACTGTGTGAAGACGTATTTCTACAACATGAAAACATAGCCAACATTATGTCAATAGGTGGTTGGGTGCTTGGGGATGGATATAAAGGAAGGAAATTGTTCTAACGGTGCGTTGGATGTGTTGTTTAATGGAGAGACCTAATACTTGCGGTGCATCGGGAGTGTTGTGTGGTCATTTGGGCAGAGGTGTGGGGGATTTTTAGTAATGTGGTGGTATAAGTTTGATAGATGGGTTATGTTTGGTTTGAAATGTGAGAGCTTATATTTGTTCTCCTGTCTGAATTTGGAGAGAATTTCAGATTTTGTGTTTTTCAGGTTGTTTTTTGATGGATGAGTAATAATTGCCAGTTTCTCGTGGAGGCAAAGAAGGCATTTTTATGTCTTGCAGTAGGTGGCAGCTAGTTTTAGTATTTTCCAGGTGATGGTAGTCGAGATGTTAATGCTCCTTAGGTGCAAGAGGTGAGTGGAAAAGAAGTTTTAGTTGAGTGATTTCTGTTAGAGAAAGAAAGTTTGTGGCTATATATTCTTTTTATGGTACCCTCCATTGCACATATGTACTGCAACTAAGTATACAAAGAATATATAACCACAAACTTTACGCCTTCCTTTGTTCCCAACCATTAGTCCGTAAGATTAACTAGATAATTAACTATTTTTGTAAATTAACAATTGGTCTGGTTTTCTGATCAGGATTTGAATCTATATATCAGAAATAATTAATCACAAATTAAAGAAAATCAAGACTTCGATTGCGATACTTTCTAGACACATCCAGTATCTTTCACAAAGTTCGAGGCTGTTTCTATGGGATATTCTTCCCACAGAATAGGTTTTATTAATAAAAAAAATATCGCATATAGCTAAAAAGTTCAATTACCAGTTAATAGTAACTCGACATAGGTTATGCACCTTAGCTTTTTTTGATTCTCAAAGTTTTCTTTTCTTGGGCATAATTCTGGACGTGTCCTTTTTTTTTCTTTTTTGCTTTCGAAATTTTCTGAAGTTCCTGGCACCTTTACCTAATTTTGTTCAGAAAGACCCTCGTCGTTCTTCCAGTCTGTTTAAAATTGGATCCGTGGGATTTCTCCTCCCTTCAGATATACCAGAACAAGCAGAACCTCTGCTGTATTGCCTGGAGCAAGCAGGAGGACGCATTGGCCGCTATGTGAACGCTACAAAGATAGAGTTCATGTTTTAAATAATCCTTTCTTCATTGCTTATTTTTCTATATCATTGTTTCTATCTAATTTCTAATCGTTTCTTTTTCTTTTTGTTTGGTTTATTTTTACTCTCTCTTCCAACACCTCTCTCTCTCTCTCTCTCTCTCTCTCGATATATATATATATATATACCCGTTTATATCTCTCTCTTGCTTCCCTCTTTCTTTTATCTCGTTCTTTCTCTCTCTGTCTATCTCTCTCTCTCTCTCTCTCTCACATACACACACATATATACATGGGGAGTGTCCCCGTAGTGTAATGGTTAAAGTGATCGTCTTCGCAATCGTCGTAAGGGAGTTTGAACACCAGTCGCGCTGTTACATTCACTTTCGGACAAATTTCCTTGGGAAAGGTATGAACCCCCTTGTCCTCCTAGCTATGGGTTAAATAATAATAATCATCATCATCATGTCGTGCCACCAGCACGGATATCACTGACCCTCTCTCGCCACCTCTCCCTATCGTTCGTCGCCTCTGGCAGGTCTTCAGGGTTACATACCGTATCCACACATAGCTGCTGTATGTATGTTCGGGCTGGTCGTTCTGCTTTTGCTCAGCTACATGTGGGGATCCATAATGGTTTGGCATTAAATAACCTACAAAGATTGATGTGCCATGAAATAAAGAAACTAAACCACATATATATATGTATATATTAATATGTTCATATGTATCAATCGATCTCTCTTTCTCTCTCTCTCACTCTCTCTTTCTCTCTTTCTTTATATATATACATATTTATATAAAGCTGTTCATATCTCGTCATTGTTTCTTTTTTCCCTTTATTTCTCTCTCTCTCTCTCACACACACTCTCTCTCTCTCTCTCTCTCTCTCTCAACACACATGCACACATATGTTTATATCAATCTATCGATTTATCACACGCAGCTCTCTCTTTCTCTCACATTCTCCCCCACCTCTCTCTCTCTCTCTTTCTGTATATATACATTTATAAGGCTGATCATATTTCGTCATTGTTTCTCTCTTCCCCTTTGATCTCTCTCTCTCTCTCTCTCTCTCTCTCTCTCTCACACACACACACATACATACACACACACACACACACATATATATATATATATATATATATATATTAGTATGTACATATCTATCAATCTCAAACATGTCGTAGCGATACGAAACTTTTATGAATGTTCCAATCATTTCCGTCATCTCTTTTTTATTCTCTTAAATCATTTTTATTTCCATCTTAAAAGAATTATATTCTCTAATAACTTCGAAGAATATTTCTGAAACAAACCGAATGAATAAAAAAAAGTAAAATAAAAGAGATAATAAAAGGAAAAATCTGTGTCAAAGAAAAAGAGCAAAAAGAAAATAGGAAGAAAAATAAGCCGAAAGAATGGAAGGAAAAGAAATAAAGAAATTAACGAAAAAAGAAAGAAGGAAAGAAAGAAGGAAAGCTAACAAATCGAAAAAAAAAGGAAATTGAAATAAAAGAACAACAAAAGAAAACGAAAAAAGAAGAAAAGAAAAAGAAAGGAAAAAAGAAAAGCAACAAAGAAGTAAGAAAAATAAAAGAGAAAATAATAAAGAACTAAAAAGAAAGAAAACAAGGAAAAAGTCAGAAAAGGTTAAAGGAAAAGAGAAAAGAAAAGAAAGAGAAAAAAAGAAGTAAGAAAAAAGAAACAAAGAAATAGGAGATCAAGGTTGATTTAAGGAAAGAAAGAAAGAAAGATAAAAAACGAAAGAAAGAAAGAAAGAAAGAAAGAAATAAGAAAAAAAGAAAGAAAGAAAGAATGTGGGAAGTGAAAGAAAAAGAAACAAAAAAGAAAGAAATCAACTAAGATTTAAAGAAAGAAAGAAAAATGAAAAAGAAAGAAAGAAAGAAAAAAGTTAGGAAAGAAAGAAAAAGAAAGAAAGAAAAAAGAAAGAAAGAAAGAAAGAATCTAGAAAGAGAAAAAAAAAAGAAACAAAGAAAAGGAGGAAATCTTGGATGATTTAATGAAAGAAAAAACAATACATATATATATACATCGCCGCTTGCATAATGCAAAGCTCTTCGAAAGAATTGAGCACTCTGGTAGCCGATAGAGGATAAAAAATGTAGACAAACGGCTGCTGCTGCTGTTGCTAAATAAATACCTTTAAAATTCCCTTAGCCAACGTGGTCGAGAGGTCTGAGATTTAGTCTAACGTAAAGTTGGACGGGTTTCGATCTCGGCTTCGAGCGTCCTGCGTGTCTAGCCACACTGAAGAGTTATGATAGAACGAAACAGTCTGTCTGTGGATGACAATATATATATATATATATACATATCATCATCATCATGTCGTGCCGCCAGCACGGATATCCCTGACTCTCTCTCGCCACTTCTCCCTATCATTTATCGCCTCCGGCAGGTCTTCTGGGTTACATCCCGTGTCCTCACATAGCTGTTGTATGTAAGTTCGGGCTGGTCGTCCTGCTTTTGCTTGGCCATATGTGGGGGTCCATAGGAGTACGTCACTTACGAGCTCGTCCTTGCTTTTCCAGCAGTGTCCGGCGTGTCTGGCTCGTCTAACCTGTATAGTTTTCGTGATGGGAGGCAAGTGGCCGTACAGTTGGCGTCTCGTGGGGTGTTGTCGCCAGGACTTGTTCAATATTGCTCTCAACATTCTTGTGTAGTTGCCGTCAAGTTTCTTCTCCAGCCGTTTAGTTAGCGTCCAAGTGGTGCATCCATATAGCAGTATCGATACAACCGCTGCCTAGAAGAAACTGCGCTTCATTTCATCGGTCAGGTCTTATTTCCATATGATTGAGAGCCTATCTATAGCAGTCCATGCTTTCGTCAGTCATGTGTCGATGTCGTTTTCGGTTGATGTGACGCTACTTCCTAGGTAGGTGAATTTGTCCACTAGCCTTAGAGAGGCTCCGTCTAGTGTGGTAATGTTGCCCGTTTGGTTGTAACACATATATTCAGTTTTGTGCGCATGACATGGAGGCCAATGCCTGCTGCAGCTCGTTCCAAGCTATGCAGTAGTGTCTCTGCTTAATTAGGCGTATTCGCCAGTAACGCCAAGTCATCAGCGTAGTCGGCGTCTGTGATTGTTTTTGTGGGGTACCTTTTGCTTCTTTTCTTAGTCAGCTCGAAGCCATTTTCTCTGATTTTGTCGATCGAAGTTCTAAGCACGTAGTCTAGACAGATGATAAAGAGGTATGGGGCTAGCGTGTCTCCTTGTAGTACTCCTGCAACAATGTCGAAGTATTCCGTGTCTCCCTCTGGTGAACGTTCTTTCACTTTTGTGTTTCTGTCGAGGATCATTATTGCTCCTACGGTTTCTTTTGGCAGGCCGTGTGCTAGTAGGATTAGTTCCGTTTTCCCTCTGTGGATGGAATCGAAGGCCTTGGTAAAGTCGACAAATAGTAATGTCACCTAAAGGTTTTTTGCCGGAACGCCTTCAAGGATTCTACGGATGGTCAATATTTGTGAGGTTGTGGATCTATTTTTCCGGAAGCCATTTTGATTTTTCCTAAGGATGTTGTCGATCTTGGGTTCTATGCGGTTTCGTAGTAGGGCATTGTAGATTTTGGCTGCTATGGATGTAAGTGTTATCTTATCCCTCGGTAGTTCTTGGCTAATCCGAGGTCGCCTTTTTTAGGGAAAGGAAGGATGCATCCCTTCATCCATCTTTCTATTCTATTTTGACTATAGACAGCGTTACTGCTCCGGCAATACAACGCAGTCTATATACATATATATATATATATATATATACACACATATGTATGCATATACACACACATACACACACACACATACACACACGCATATATATATATATATATATATATATAATGTACCGGACATTGGCAAAATGGTTAGTGGATTTTGCCAATAGCCTGGGAAACATGTGTTCAATCCCAGGTCGAGTCATAAAAAAGACACAAAAATGTTACTGGATGCCTCCTTGTTTAACACCTTGTTGTAGTAGCTATCGAAAAGGGAGCCTTTCTGTTCTCCCTCGACAATAACCGCCAACTTTTATATAAAAAGATGAAGGGAAAGACAAAGAAGGTATAAGAAAACAGTTCATTGCGGAAAAGGAGAGAGAAAAAAAAGCATCTGTTTAACAAATCTACCGATATATTACTTTCAGATTCATTTAGAACTAAGTCAGTAAGCGTCTGGTTACTCCCCAGAACGTGAAATCTGTTACACCTCATGTCAGCCTTGACATGATCTGCTGATTAGCAGACATGATCTTTGTTACACTTGAACGTCTTCCAACACCCGTCTCTCTCTTTCGCTTTCTCTCTCTCTCTCTCTCTCTTCCTTTCGTTTCGTTTTCTTTTGAAACTCTAAGGTGTTTAGTTTTGCGGTCTTTTTTTTAAAGAATGGCTTTTGGCACCAAGGTCGACTCTTTCATTTTCTTTCATTTTCTTTCATTCCCCACTTTTTTTTTTTTATCCATAAGGGTGTAAAATTTTTTTAAGGTTCCTTCATGACATTAAGTAATGTTTTTGTCAGAAACCAATAAATGACGCCCAAGGAAAAATGGACGACAAACCTTTGAAAGCCGTTCAGAGGACCCATATATATATATATATATATATATATATATATATAAGCATTGTATTTATCTTCTCTTAAATGTTTTTTCTTTTGATGTTTTTTTTTGTTTTTTTGTAATTGTCTCACGTGATTTTTCTTCTTGCAATTTCTTTTTTCTTCTACTTGGCTTTGCCAGTAATTTACCTTAGACTTCTGTTTTTTTGTCATTTTTCCTCCTCCTTCTCCATGTTTTCTTCTTCTTCTTCTTCTTCTTCTTCTTCTTCTTCTTCTTCTTCTTCTACTACCGTGGGGAGGGGGTGTAATGGTTAAAATGATGGACTTCGAAATCGTAGTGAGTTCCAACTCCAGTCGCGCTATTACGTTCACTTTCGGACAAATACCCCCGGGAAAGGCATGAACCCCCTTATCCTCCCAGCTATAGGTTAAATAGTACTACTACTGTTCTTCCAGGAGGATGTCTTTGACATGGTATATCAAGAATCTTGATATACCATTAAACAGCAAAAAACATGCGAACAATCTTTTATCATTTCACCCTTCTTTACCTGATAATTCTATTTAATATAAGTCATTTCTTTCCACTCATTTAGATTGTTTGAACACAAATAAATGTATCTAATATTAATCCTTTGTTTGCACAAAATTAAATGGTTTTAAGTATTACCATTGAACACAAATAATTCTTTGCCTAGTTGGCTGGGGCTGTAGAATACACTGACTGCTTCTCTGCAGAAGGGTAAGACCCCCGCCCAACATGTGACACAAAACAATCTGATGATGGGGTTCCAGTAATGCTGGAGCTTTGGGGAATGCGAAGTACCCCTTTATTGCCATTACTCCCGGATCAACTCTGGCCCGGAGTGGTAGCATCTGATAAGGGTCATATCTATAGGTTGAATAAAACTAAACCGTGCTTCCTTCACAATAATGATTCTTGCATTTAAACTGCGTATTTATGCCAAACTGAATTGTTTAGAATAGAACTGTTTTTGTCATTGAAACTTTACTTACACTAAACTGAATTGTTATATATATAGAACCATATTTACCAGCCCCTCCGCTCGGGCAGGATATGACACAAGGTCAATTTTTAAGTGGAGTTTAACAGGTTTGGATTCAGAGTTTTCCTTCTCCTAGACTACTTGCCTCACTAAGGCTGAAGAACCTAGTCTGCCCTACTATTTACCCATAGGTGGAGGGAGAATAATTGAATTCATACCTTTTCCAAGGGTATTAGTGCTATGTGAAATGCAATCAGTCAGGTCCAGGATTTGAACTCGTGTCGCTGTGTCCATTTCCTACGACGATAACCAATACACCACGGGCAACTTCCAAAATTATATATATAGAACTGTTCTGAGATTTTAACTGTGTGTAAACAAAAGTAACTGAACTAGAACTGTTTTAATAAGCTGAATAGTTTGAAATAGAAATGTTTTTCACAATTAAACTGAATTATCTGAAATACAACTGACTATTTGTATAAAATGGATTTGGCGTTAAATACCCTACAAAGGTTGATATTCCATAAAGCTCAAACAACCAACCAACAAATAATTCTATTCTATATTCAATAATGTTTGCTAGTAGACATTTAAATGGTTTCAAATCTAGTAAATGGTTGAATAGTTCTATTTGACCTATAGATGCTACCTTAACAATTATACCATATTGGGTCAGAGTTGAACAGGAATGAATGACAGTGAAGGGGTACTTTAGATTCTCTGAAGCTCAATAACTGTAGTCGCACCATCATATGTAGTTTAGTGTTATACCAAGAAAACATTTGCCCAGTCGGTTGGGGCTGTAGAACATCGACTGCATCTCTACATAGGGGTAAGACCCCTCCCCAAAGTGTGTCCTGGATATGACGCTAAATTCTCTAACGGTGAGGTTCCAGTAAGGCAGGAGCTTTGGGGAATGCGGAATACCCCTTTATTGGCATCGCTCCCAGATCCACTCTGGCCCGGAATGGTAGCACCTGATAGGTCCCTATCAATGGGTTAGATAGAACTAACTGCATACTTATGCTAAACTGAATTGTCTTAAATGGAATTGTTTTTGACATTGAAACTCTACTTACACTAAACTGAATTGTTTAATATAGAACTGTTTTGACATTTAACTGTGTGTAAACAAAATCTGTACTTATAATAAACTGAATTAGAACAGTTTGAATGAACTGAATACCTTGAAATAGAAATCTTTTTGATAAATAAACTGTGTACTCATGGTAAACAGAATTGTTTCAAATAGAACTATTTGCATGAAAATGGATTTGGCGTTGAATAACCTACAAAGGTTGATATGACATTAAACCCAACCAACCAACCAACCAACCATGAAACTTATTCAGGTAGGGTTACCACTCTACAGACGGACAGTTTGTGTATTCTCCAGCTTCAGGTGACTGGGCTTAATATAAAGAATATTTTTTTTATCATTTGTGTTATAGACGAAATAGTATGCAGAATGCGCATATAAGACACAGGTCGGCGTCGCTTACAGGATGTAGTCGGCGTAATTATAGCCCCACCGACTGTACATTTAATGAATATTTGTCGCGGGACCGGTATATGTGAATGTGTCTGTAGATCTCTCGAATAGGGGATTTGGGTCTTGTTGGTAGTATGTTGATGAACAGAGGACTGGACAAAAGATAGAGGCAAGTAGAGGAGTTTAAATTCAGATTTTATCGAGCGAATCTTACATAAAAGGTTTATAGTTGTAGAAATCGTAGTTGTTATATCACGTCGGTGTAGTCACTGTTGGATGTCGAAGGTCTATGTTGCAGAAAGCCTTAGACTCAGTTGTCTATTAGTTTGTATAGACAGCGCGTCTATAAGGTGAGGATGGACTCTGTGCTTGGTGCAGATGTTAGTTGTTGCTGTAGGGTCAGGTTGTAGATGTTGCTGGAGACGTTCAATAATATGGACGCATTGGTGGCAAAAGCTGGATGACCGAGGTCCCGGTTGGGCAATACTTTGGTTTTACGGGGGAGGGGTGTCGAAGTCGCCTTCAAGTGTTGGTGCTAGTCCGAGCAGTGAGTCGCTCGTGGACTAGAAGCTGCACATGATGGTTGCAAAGGTTGTGTGATCGATGTCCTGGTTTGTTCAATCTTTGGTTTAACCGAGGGTATATCAATGAGGCCTCAAGTATTGATGCTAGCCTGAGCAGTGAGTCGCCCGTGGACAAGATGCTGTAAATGCTGTAACTTGATCGTGCAGGAACAGCTGCTGGATTAACTTGGAGCTGGTCTTCAGGTACTGGTAGCTGGAAGATGCAGAGTCAGACCAACAATGATCAGAAAATACTTTTTCAAGTTAGTTAATGGAAGAGCTGTTGCGGATGGTGATACTTTCTGAGATTAGCTCCGAGGAGAACTGTTTGAATGAGAAGAAAAAAGGCTGTGATTGGTTGATCTGGTTCTGCGGCTTGAGGCTTGCCCGGAGGGTGACTTCACTTTTTGGTTGCTGCTTGTGTGTTTATATAGCGTTAGCCGCTGCCACTCTGCTTGTCGAGGGAAGCATTTCTGTTTACAGGAAGTCTCCTTATAAGATATAAGTGATAATGAGATACTTCATTTTACTTCGAAAAGAAACTTTTAAATATAATATATCTTATCCTGTGTTAATAATTTTGTCTCCGAAACAACTACTTTCGAAAAATCGTTTGGGTGTTCATAATAGTCGTTTACTCATGACTTACGTACGATGTTTTGTTGTCTGACGTTACGGGTGACTCAACATTTTTTTTTCAAGAACAGGTATTTTAGATATTGTAAGCGGGACAGTTACAATACATTCGTGGCCAGTTAGAAAGTGTCGTTATTTGGATAGCCTCGGGTGGTGTAATGGTTAGCAAGCTAGATAAGCAAACCTTCACAAGAGAGTTCGAGTCTTATTGTGTATCACATTCATTCAGCTTTGTGCCACATGAAAGCAAAAAGCTTCGTAAATTACTATTTGGATAGCTTCGTGTTTTTGGATCCTTGAGCACATGCTTCACAATTCGCGCTTCTGACAGTAGTGCATACGGTATAAAAGGGTTTTATAATCTTCAGGATAATGCAGGCGTCTGTATATGATAATTATTTATAGAACAATAATATTTTGTAGATATCATAATTCGAACAATTTTCTTTCCATTAATTATTTTTTATAATAGCCATGAAAACAATAAATGTCACTGTTTTCTATTTTCATCATGATACTTTCTTTCGCAAGGTTGCTTCATTTTTTTTGTTGATTTTTGTGAAATAATTTTTCACCTACACAAAAAAAATACATTTGAATAATTATCTTACACTTATCTTTTAAATCTTTATTTCTATTTTTATTGTACGAGTAGCCATGAAAGAATTCAATTTTTTCTGGGAAAACTATTTAGATAGAAATGCTGTCTTGTATACTCCTAGGATTGTATTCCATTGGATCTGTCTAAAAAAATGTAGATATTGAAAATGATTGCTGTCAGGCTATTATCGTGAATTTCTCCCTCTAAAGTAATTACTTTCTTCCCCTGAGACCTAAGTTAAACACCAAGCGACTCTTAACGTTTCAGGTAGCCTGTGGAACTGGTGTCTGAGTGGATGCTTCAATCATCTACAGGCATTGGTAATAATATCACAAACATCGCTAAATCAGTACAGCCCCTCCAAGAAAAAAAAAATGTGTATGACACAAAACTGTATCAGATAAAATTTTGTTTAAAACAGTTAACAGTAATCAATAACGATTATTAATAATAATTGATAATTAATCACATGTTTTAGCGCTAACCATATTTACCCAACCCCTCCGCTCGGGCAGGATATGACACAAGGCCAATTTTTAAGCGGAGTTTAACAGGTTTGAAGTCAGAGTTTTCCTTCTACTAGACTAGTTGCCTCACCAAGGCTGAAGAACATAGTCTGCCCTACTATTTACCCATAGGTGAAGGGAGAATAATTGGATTCATACCTTTCCCAAGGGTATTAGTGCTATGGGAAATGCAATCAGCCTTGTCTAGGATTTGAACTCGTGTCGCCGTGTCCATTTCCTACGACAATAGCCATTACACAACGAGCACATGTTTTAACACTAACGATTAATGTGTGGTGTATGTCATTAAATATGTTGCTCCCACAGTTTTGTGGTGGTAGTATTGTTAAAATGTACATAATACAATGACGTATACAAAAGAATATACACAACAAAGAAATACAAACAAAAATATGTTCATATATCAATAGTAGTAAAGTAAGTAAAGTTAGCGACCATAGTCGAGGGTGACCCGAAGGCTCCCTTTTCGATAGCTACTACACCAAGGTGTAGGGGAGGGCGCTACTCCATTCCCTGGATTGCTCCACTTTACCCTTGAACCGTACCTTATAATGCTGAGTGTTAAGCAAGGTGGTATCAAGTTCCATATTTAAAGTCTTTGGTATGACTCGACCTGGGATTGAACCTAGGTCTCCCGGGCCATTGGCGAACACTACTCGTGTATGTGTGTGTGTGTGTGTGTCATATATATATATATATATATATATAGAGAGAGAGAGAGTGAGTATTATTATTATTATTATTATTATTATTATTATCTTGGAGTACGCGAGTAGACTAAATATTAACAGTCTCCTATAAGCTATATGTGCATGTTAATAAAAGCATTTCATAGCAAGTACACAGGACTTTTGTCTCTTTCTGGTTTTGTTGAATAGTCTGAGGTTGTATGCGTGCGTAAAGGGTAAATATTTCGGCTGATAGGTAGAACACGAGAAGAAAGAACTTACATACTATGCACGCACCCATTGTATGTTTCTTGAGCTACATGTCACTGGTGGGGAGAAATGAGTGGATGAAAACTGTCCAGCTGGGAGTCAATATGTAAGAGAATGAGTTATCGGAAGTCTACATTATATATAGTTCACTCTGTAACGTGATCGGCTCCAAACCCACCGTTTATTCACCTCTTCATATGGACAAGCAAAGGCAGGACGACAAGCTAGAACCTACATACAGCTCTGTGCCGGTACACGATGTAATCATGAAGACCAACCGGAAACGATGGACGAGAGAGAAGGGTGGTGAGATCCGCGCTAGTGGGTCGACAAGATGATGATGATATATCATATGATATCATCATCATCATCATCATGTCATGCCACCAGCACGGATATCCCTGACCCTCTCTCGGCACTTATCCCTATCATTCATCGCCTCTGGCAGGTCTTCAGGGTTATATCCTGTGTCCTCACATAGCTGCTGTATGTATGTTCGAGCTGGTCGTCCTGCTTTTGCTTGGCCATATGTGGGGGTCCATAGGAGTATATCACTTATGAGCTCGTCCTTGCTTCTCCAGCAGTGTCCTGCGTGGCTGGTTCGTCTAACTTGTATAGTTTTCGTGATGGGAGGCAAGTGGCCGTATAGTTGGTGTCTTTTGGGGTGTTGTCGCCAGGACATGTTCAATATTGCTGTCAACATTCTTGTGTAATTGCCGTCTAGTTTCTTCTCCAGCCGTTTTGTTAGCGTCCAAGTAGTGCAACCATATAGCAGTATCGATACAACCGCTGCCTAGAAGAAACTGCGTTTCATTTTATCGGTCAGGTCTGATTTCCATATGATCGAGAGCCTATCGATAGCTGTCCATGCTTTCGTTAGTCGCATGTCGATGTCTTTTTCGGTTGAGGAGACGCTACTTCCTTGGTAGGTGAATCTGTTTACTAGTTTCAGAGAGGCTCCGTCTAGTGTGGTAATGTTGCCTGTTTGGTTGTAACACATATATTCAGTTTTGTGTGCATTGGCATGGAGGCCAATGCCTGCTGCGGCTCGTTCGAAACTATGCAGTAGTATATCTGCTTGATTAGGCGTATTCGCCAGTAAAGCTATGTCATCAGCGTAGTCGGCGTCGGTGATTGTTTTTGCGGGGTATCTTCTGTTTCTTTCTTCGTTAGCTCGAAGCCATTTTCTCTGATTCTGTCGATAATAACAGATAATATGATAACATAATGTAATAACATAATAATATAAATTTTTTTATCCATTACCGTTAATAACTGTCATTAACGATTAATAACTATTAATGACAATTGTTACTTAATAATATATTTTATTTATAACAGTTAAAACATAAAAGAGATCATGTTTTAAAATACACTGTTTCCCTTGCAGAAGAGTCAGATTGTGCTATTACTCCCATGTCCACTTAGATCCGGAGCAGTAATACCTGACGGTCAAATCTATCGGTCGAAGAGATTTGTTTTAAGATTATTCGTACTTAACAGGAGCAAGTGTTTAAAAAAAAATGAAACAATTACCCATATTATGCCAATCTGAATGTACAATGAACACAAGTCCCTAACCCGTTGACATGCCGTTAAAATAAGACATTTAACACAAACTCTAATATAAAGGTAAAAACCAGAAAGATTCAGGTCGATTGCGCTACTGGTTGATAAATTGATGCTGCTATTTACAACTGGAATTGTTAGAAATATTCCAAAATCTCACTTTATCCACATAGCCTCATCTAAGTTTTGCATATTGACCTTTGATAGGCTTTGTTAGTTAGAGGACTTTAAAACAGGATCTGCATCTCTGTCTTAGGATTAAAAAATGACTGCGGAGATGTCATGTGAATTGCGCAGGAAGAGTGCGTAGGTGCACGAAAAATATATAAGGACGGAAGTTTCCAACCCTGAGCTGTTAGCAGTCAAAAGAGTGGGGTGTAAGCAGTGAGCAGTGACATTAGAAGTCATGCCGTTTAGGTCGCCAGCTCAATGGAGGGACAAGCGGTCCCAGATTGAGAGGCAGCCCAGTATCAGTCTCCCATGAAAAAAGCACGAAGACGAAACGAAGATAATTAAATGCTTTAAATCAGCCCCATGCTAGCCTTGTGAAGGTAGAGCGAAGAAGAAAGACTCTGAAGATATCGTATCCTCGCGATTCCCTGTCTATCCGATTATCTTTCTCACGAAACCATTTTGTAAGTTCGCAAATAAACAAGTGAGTTTATATTTTTATATATAAGTTTTATTTTTACTTTCTCTCCCTCTCTGCTACGTAACACAAGAGAAATAAGTGTGACACTGAATTATAATCGATAATGAGACACCACGGAAAAAAAGAATCTATCTTAGTTTTCTGAATTTTTCCGATAATTTTTATCATTCAGGGTTATCGGACTATTGTCTTCATCTTCATTGTTATATTCATAACGTTTCGGCCGATATTTCTTTCAGGTGTTTCTTGTCGAACTCGGGACTTTAAAAAAAGGTTAGATAAAAAAAATTGTAACATGAGCTCAGGTAAAAAATTATACATAATAGTAGTCACAGTGATGTAAGAATATTAAGTTTATAAGTCCAAAGACTAACTTAGCAATTGCGCAAATGTGTTCAGCAGGACACATAGCGTAAGGGTTATAGGCGTTCGTCCCCTAAGCTTTTAAAAGACAATCATCTTGTTGTTACAGGTTCAATCCTGCCTTCAGGCGAGTAACAATGCAAGATTACTTTATACTTGCACCCAGTTATGGTTAATGGAATCCAAGGAACCGACGCCCGTGGATTAAATAAAGGACGCGGTTCAAAACTCTGTTTAGGCTGCCGCGTTCGACATGAAACACCTGAAGAAGCCCGGAGGACATATTGGCCGAAACGTTGTGAATATAAAGATGAAAATAATAGTTTGAAAAACCTGAATGATAAAAATGAACCTATTTGTTCTTCTTTTTGGCTCAGGTTAAATAGCAGGGCAGACTTTTTTAGCCTAGGTAACACAACCAGTCTCAGAGAAGGAAAATCTGAATTATAACCAGCTTAAAAACTGGCCTTGTGTTAAACTTGCTGTTGCAAAGTGGTCACCTAGGTTCATCACTGCTTTCTTTGGCGACTTAGAATGCGCTAATTTTAGCCCCTGCGGGGGGGGGGTAAGTCCTCAATGAGATTTAACAGCTGGTGAGGTTCCAGTTCTGTAGATCTGGTTTGATTTGCTTACTTTGTTTAATGGTTGATCAACCTTCGTCGGTTATTTAATGCCAAATCCATCCTTATAGAAGAACAATAGTGGTAGTATTAAACTCATATGTGGGGTGGGGTATAAGTGGGTTCATACCTTTCCCAAGGGCATTAGTCCAAAAGTAAGCTCAATCGTGCGACTAGAGTTTGAACTCTATTACAATGGAAATTTACTAAGTTTTTTGCTTAGATGTGGCACAAGGCCATATGAAAGGGCACCCAATGAGACTCGAACTCACTCGTGTAGGTTTGCTAGTCGAGCTTGCTAACCATTACACCACCAGAGGTGCCTTGAACTCTCTTACAATGATTTCGCAGTCCAGCACGGTAGCCATTACGCCGCCATGCAGACTTTCCTGAGGGTCTGGGGATGTGGGAAACCGATTTAGGAATAGCGTCCATTGTATGTTAATATTTTTTATGTAACTCTATAATTTTTTTTGCACACGGTCCTATCGAATACGAATAATTTTCAAACATATCTTTTGTGACAAAAGCAGTACCAACCATTTCTGGTCAGAGTGGACTTGTAAGTAACAGCAAGGAAGGGGTATGCCACTCTCTTCAGATCTCCAGAACTGAAACCTCGCAAACGGATGAAGTTTGGTGTCATACCAAGGACACCCTATTCTGGTTGGGGGAGCACTTACCCTTTTGCAGGGTATGCTCTCAGCTTATTCTATGTCCCACCGACAGGGCATTTTAATAGGTAAGGTAAAGTGAAAGTTAGAAATGTTTTCGGCTGACATTTCAACAATTCGATGGATATCAATTCTAATGCCCTTGAGCCATACATGGCAGAGCTTAATAAATATTCACAAGATTTAAGTAATGCTTAAGGGTAGAAAGCATTTAGCTTGTTCCTCCGGATATAAATATCCATTCCTTGATAACTGATGACCCTTTGATTCTTTGAAAGATGAACCAATAAAATCAGATGTACAGAATAATGTTCAAGACGTAATGTCCTTCGTTTTTGAATAGGCATTCTGCAAAAGTTAACGGTCATTAATACTGCCCCGACGGATCTAAGGGGTCTGGATAATAGAGTGATTAATGGGGATGAGTGGAATGGGGACAGAGGAAGAGGGGTGTCTGAAGTGATCAAAACGCACAAAAAAGATAGGGTCTAAAATTACCAACAGTTATTACAAATTACTTTGGCGGAATGTCTATGAGCAAGCCCGTGTTATATATATATATATATATATATATATATATATATGTGTGTGTGTGTGTGTGTGTGTGTGTACGTCTGTGTGCGTCTGTGTGCGTTTGCTTTTGTCTTTGACAATAGGCGAAGGAAAAAGAAGCCACAGAGAATATGTACAAATAATATTTATGTTCTGGGGAACGGAGAAAATAGACTTCAACAGACTGATAAAAAGATAAATAGATGGAAACAGGATTATATATATTGATTCTCTGCGTCTGATTGTGTGTAACTGATTTATTGAGAAAACGAAGCATCAAACATTTCTACAATCAGGCACACCCAGAATTGCCCGGCAATGAATGTGGAACCAATTTCGAGTCAATTTGGCTACCGGGAGTCGATATATAGATAGTCTTTGGATATCCCGACTTAAATTTCTTTCTTATCCTACACACATTTCTATTTTTACGAACTCAAATCAACAGTTTGTAGTAAATCAATGCTGTATTTTTAAAACGATTAAAGATCAGCCGAAAGAGAATAGAAGAAAAAAATGTTCTCTTATTTATTTATCTATTATTTGTTAATAAATAAATGAATTGATGAATAGATATTAATTTCCGAAGAAAAGAAATGGCTATGAAATAATGACGATTAATATTTTTATTTCTATTTTATATACAGACCAACACATTCTGAATGAGTTAAAACGAGACGGAAAATATTGACACAGCATTGGCGGATTACAAAAAGGCTTATCCTACAAATATGGATAATATCAAAAAGTCAGAAATTACATGAAGAGATTTATCATAAATTAGAGGGTGGAAGTAGCGGCTGGAGGAAAATCCCTTGGTGAGGTTTGATTTGGTTTTATGGCATCTCAACCACTGTGAGTTATTTAATGCTAAACAATCTTTATACATATATATTAAATATATATGATTTGATTTGGTTTGGTCTTACGGCATCTCAACCGTTGTGTGTTAATTAATGCCTAATCCTCTTTATACATATATATTAAATATATATGATTTAGTTTGGCTTGGTTTGATGGCATATCAACCACTGTGGGTTACTTAATGCCAAATATTTTATATATATATATATATATATATATATATAGGATTTGATTTGGTTTGGTTTTATGGCATATCAATCATTGTGGGTTATTTAATGCCAAATCACTTTTATACATATATATTAAATATATAGGATTTGGTTTGGTTTGGTTTTATGGCATATCAACAATTGTGGGTTATTTAATACCAAATCCTTTTTATACATATTTGATTTCGAAGTACATTTTTGGTAACATTTTCACATGAGCCTGAGCTATTTTTTTTCATGGTTTTGGTTATTTCTGTCTAGTACAAATAATTCTATGTACTATTAATCTTTTGTTTGCACACAGTTAAAAGTTTTCAAGTATTGCCATTTAATACCATCGATTTAATTAAACATCAGTCATTTGTTTACACAGAGTTAAATGATTAAACATTTCTATTTCAAACAATTCAGTTCAGTTTTAAGTAAAAAAAGTAAATAATTCCAAATAACGTTATGTATCGCTAACAATTCAACTAAACAACTGTAATTTGTTTACACATGGATAAATGATTAAAGAGTTCTATTTCAAGCAATTCGTTTTAGCATAAGTCATTTGTTTGCACTCAGTTTAAATGTCAAAGTACACAGTAGAAATATGACTCAGTTCTATTTAACCTATTCATAGGACCCTAACAGGAACTACAACTCCGTGTAATATAATGGCCGAGGGATTTCGGTTTATGCCTTTGGGTTTAGTTAGGCTTAGAACCTTTCGGCTCAGTGCATGGGTTACTTACGTGCAACATTAATGCAGGTGTTCACGCGCACGCGCAGAGCGAACGTGTCACTCAGAGATGTCACAGTAGCCCGAGATGGGAAGCGGGATTACGGAGTGCGGGTAACGTCACGCACCGGAAGCACGCGGAGGATTTTGAGATTTTGAAAAAGTCAGTTAGTAGAGTTGTGACCTGCTTCGGGAGAAGACGGTTGGCTTTCACTAGCTCGCGAGGCCTTGTGGCGGATGCCGTACGAGATAGCCGACAGATGAATAAGCCAGAATAGAAAGATTGGGCCTCTCTCACGTAATGTCGAAGAGCCTTTAAACTCAAAGGTAATAAAAAGTTTCGTACCTGAACAAAGAAGTCGTGTTTTTCGTGTTTCGAGATTCCTATGTTCTATCTTTATGGACATTCGATGTACGTTTCACACATAGCCATATCATGACTATGGTACATCCGGGTCAGGGTGGATCAGATATTAATGATAATGAAGGGGTACTCGACAATTGCCAAAGCTCCAACATTACTGGAACTTCACCCTCAGATTATTTAGTGTCATATCCTGGACACTCACTGAAGCGTCTTACCCCTCCGCAGAGATGCAGGTAGTGTATTCTACAGCCACAACTGACCTAACCAAGGTAACAATTTTGAGTCATATTCCTAGAAGACTCTCTGTTACTGTAACTATTTGCAAGAAGAATGACCCAGCTAGATTGCATACAGAGAAAATGAAAGTAAATATGGCTTAAAATCCGACAGTATGAAGGTAGCAGAAAAAAACATAATCCATATAGGTGAAAATATATTATGATGTAAAGTCGACGTTAACGTTTCGGTTTCAGTAACCATCATCAGGACTTGGATTCCAAAATAGTTCACAGAGTGAAGGATGCTTGCTGAGATGACAGGAGCAAATTAGAAATATACAACGAAAAGATACACAAACGTGCACATAGCGTTCATAATTCAAAAGACATAAGAACGTGTCTGGCACGTGGAAAAATATTTGAAAATGTTGGATTTCCTAAAGAAACAAGACAAAACCGCCCGTTTATTGAGAAATACGCAACGACAAATAAGTTTTCATATATATAAATCGTTTGGAATCACCCATGCCAAATGTCGTGTGAGATTGTATTTGGTATTTGTTTTTCCGTTAACGCCGACTTTACATCATAGTATATTTTCACCAATTTACATTATGTTTTTCCTGCTATCTTCATACAGAGAAAATGCAAACACGTCAGCAAACTTACAGAGTCAGCGGAAAAGATAACTCTTTTCCTGTATAGGGATGCTCGTAAAATATTTGGTAATAATGAAAAATAATCAGAAACCTTTGTAGAAAACTATTAGATTCTACATCCAAAAAAAGAGGAATGGAATTTATAATGAAAAAAGATGGAAAAGCGAAACAACAGAAATGAGAGAACTCCCCAATGAGGAAAGCATTAGCAAATTTGGTAAAAAAGGAAACCTGGGAATATTAGGAGCGGAGAAGATCAAGCAAATAAGGCTGGGGAATTATACAAATCTTTAAATTCATTTTTTTTAATGGCGATAATTTTTTTAAAAATCTTATATTCTATTTTCTGAATAATCTCATTATTTTAATTGACTGTATTTTTTAATAATCAATTTTCTTCATAATAGCAAACATAATAAGGATAATTTCCCTAAAAATAAAATACCATATATACTCAATTATTATGCGACTTTCAGGGACCTAATTTTTAGCCAAATATTGAGAAATTTTACTCTGCATGATGTATAAACTTTGATTTGGTTTGGTTTGGATTTATGGCACATCAACCATTATTAATACCAAATCCATCTTTATTCATATAAACAGTTCTATTTAAAAAATTCAGTTTAGTAAGTACACAGTTTCAATGTCAAAAAACAGTTCTATTTCAAACTATTTAGTTTAGCATATTACGTAGTTTAAATGTAAAGCAATTCAGTTTACCATATGTACAGTTTAGTTCTATTTGACCAAGAGATAGGACCCTATTGCGTGCTTCCACTCCGAGCTAGAGTGAAGGTAGGTGTGATAGCAATAAGGGGGTACTCCGTATTCCTTAAAGCTCCAGTCTTACTTGAGTTTCATCATCCGATAGTTTAATCTCATATCCCAGATACTCGTTAGAGGTATTACTCCTCTGCAGTGAAGAATTCGGTGTATTCTACAGCCTCAGCCGACTAGGCTACAAACTTTGTCTGTGATGTGGTGTGGCTGCTTCTCTTTTTAAAGGCTAACGAAGCTTCATAGGTTATAGTTGTGGCCATGGAAAGAGTCACTAATGAAAACGCAGACACGGATATTTGATAACTAATTATATTACACAAGAAAGAGTTACATAGAAAAGGTAATAAGTCTCGTACTGTTCGGAAAACTCCGGTATTGATGTTCTCCCGGCTGGCAGCGAAATCTCTCAGTACTAATAAAGGTGAGAAGAGTCCTTTATGTTGAGATGGGTAAGGCTCCAACAACAGTTATTCTACACCTAAGCCATCCTCGTAGAAAGACAGCAGTGATACTATTCAACTCATAGCTAGGGAGAATAATGGGTTCATATCTTTCCTATGGATATAAGTCTGAAAGTGAACGTAAAAGCGCGAATCGAATTCGAACTTACTGACTTCGATGCTGTCGACTAGAAATTCTAGGCATTACGCCCTTCTTTTGTGTAAAAAAATTGTTGGTTAAGACTTGGTCCAAATTTTATTTCGCGAATGGGGCAACCCTCTTAGGCTAAAATTTTCGTCTCAGAATGTCGCATGATGAGAGAATATATATTACGTGGTTCGTTTAAAAAGCGAATAAAATCACCTAACTTACAATTTATTGATTAGCAGATGAAATTTGATGATTGACTTCACTGATGATTAAGAAATTTTGAAATACACACACACACACACACACACACACATTTATATATATATATGTATATATATAGGCAGCATTTTCTCTTTGAAGAATGTTCGGTTAAATTCGACGGACACATCGTTCCTGCTTATTTTATAGTTTTATATATACACACACACACACACACACACACACACACACACGCACAAATATATATATATATATATATATATATATATATGTGTGTGTGTGTGTTTGCATGTGTGAGTGATTAGACACTTTGTGCAGAGTATGAACGTGAAGTTCAGGACCTGTGAAAAGAAATATCATCCATGTTTTGCTCTCACTGGTTTGTGAGACCTCTTCTTGCCGGATTGATTCATTGTGCTGGGCATACAGCCGCTCCCCTACTAGGTCATAGCAACCTATTCCCTGTGGATATAGAGCACAACGTTTGTGGCGGCAGGGTTACCCAGAAAGAGGTCAATGTTCAAACAGCCGCCTTAGGGGCTCCAATTCGGATGTTAGGTCTGAGTTTATATCGATAAGCATTTCCCTTTTGGATATTCTAGCAAGGCAGCGGATATCTAAAGTTGGAGTTTTCATTCCATGATACAAACTGTTTTATATTATCTCCGTCTTCCAATGATAACGATAATAATACTTAAAAGAGTACTACAGACCTGAAGAAAGTTGCTGTTACCTAGACTCCAGTGTAAAACTACCAGTTATATTTGGAGCTAAAACCCCTCGAAGAATAAAATTATGATAACAATAACAATGACAATGATAATAATTATGATAATGACAGAATAAAACTGAAAGAATGTGAAAAGAAGGATAAATGCCTCGACCTTGCTTGGGAATTGAAAAAAACTGTGGAACATGCAGGTGACAATGTAATTGGTGCGTTTGGAACAGTAACTAAAGGATTACTAAAAGGACTGGAGAATTTGGAAGTTGGCGGACAAGTAAAGACCATCCAAACGACAGCATTATTGAGAATGGCCAGAATACTAAGAAAAGTCCTGGAGCCTTGAGAAGACTTGCTGTCACTCAGACTCCAGTGAAAAACCATCGGCTAACGCTGATGTGAAAAGCTCCAATGAGTGAATAATGATAATAATAATTGAAAAAAAAACTATGGAACATGAAGGTGACTATAATACCAATTGTGAGTGGTGCTTTTGGCACTGTAACTCAAGGATAATTAAAGGGACTGGATGATTTGGAAGTTGGTGGCCGAGTGGAGACCATCTAAGCAACAGCATTATTGAAAACGGCCAGAATACCGAGAATAGTCCTGAAGACTTGAGGAGACTTGCTGTCACTCAATCTCCAGTGAAAGACCATCAGCTTACGCTGATGTAAAAAAAATCTAATGAATAATAATAATAATGATAATAATATTAATAATAATAAGAAGAAAGCCAGAAGACAGACAAGTACTCAGAACTCGCCAAAGAACAAAGAAACCTGTGGTATATGATAGTGAGAGTGATACCAGAAGTAAATGGAACTTTCGTAACGACCCCCAAAGGCTTGGAAAATGAACGAGAACTGTTGGAATCGGAAGGCGAATCGAGACTACCCAAACTCCAATATTGTTGAGATCGGCCAGAATTCTGAGAGGAGTCCTGGAGACTGGAGGAAAATTCATTTCCCTTAGACTCCAGTGAAAGACCACCAGCCTTAACCAACCGTGGTGTAATGGTTATCGTCGCAGGATGTGGACACGGCGACACGAGTTCAAATCCTGGACGAGACTGATTGCATTTTTCACATAGCACTAATACCCTTGGGAAAGGTATGAATCCAATTATTCTCCCTCCAGCTATGGGTAAATAGTAGGACAGACTAGGTTCTTCAGCCTTGGTGAAGTGACTAGTCTAGGAGAAGGAAAACTCTGAATTCAAACCTGTTAAACTCCGCTTAAAAATTGACCGTGTGTCATATCCTGCCCGAGCGGAGGGGTTGGTAAATAGGACCAGCCTTAACCAACCAACCAACACTCCGGCAATCACCTGTTTTGATTCCTTACGTTTGTTTTACGAGATTATTCCGTAATGATTTTTTCACTATTGGATTGTAATTTTTGCTTAGAAGTGATTTGCCCAGTCGGCTGGGACTGTAGAATACATCAACTGCATCTCTGCAGAGGAGTAAGACCCTCCCAAAATGTCCTGGATATGACACTAAAGAATATGATGGTGAGGCTCCAGAATTTCTGGAGCTTTAGGGAATGCGGAGTATTCCATCATTACCATCGCTCCCAGGTCCACTCTGTCCCGAAGTGTTATCACTTGAAAGGGTCCTATCTATAGGTCAAATAGAACTAAACTGTGATTATGCTAAACTGAATTGCTCGAAATAGAACTGTGTTGGACATTGAAACTGTACTAACACTGAACTGAACTTTTTAAATTAGAACTGTTTGACTAAACTGAATAGCTTGAAATAGAAATGTTTTTGACAATTAAACTGTGTATTCATGCTAAACTGAATTGTTTGAAATAGAACTATTTATTTGTATAAAAATAGATTTGGTGATAAATAACCTACAACGGCTGATTTGCCATAAAACCCAAACAACCAACCAAAAACTAGAAGTGGCACAAGGCCGCATGAATTGGCCTCCTAAAAGGATTCGTACTCACACCACCTGATGTGCCCTGATTGGTTGGTTGGTTGGTATTTACTAAGCTTTTGTTTAGATGTAGCACAAGGCCTCATGAATGGGCCCTCTAATAAAACTCATAATAACGTGGGAAGGTTTGCTAGTCTACCTTGCTGACCAATGCGCCACTCGAGGAGCCATTTCTTCAACATTGGGTTATTCCATAATTTTTTCTTCTGAATGACTTATATCAAATAATTGAATAAAATTTGTTTGAAGATTTTTTTATGAATCCAGGATTTTCAGCTATTAAAGGGATATGACAGTCCAGATCATCAACATTCGAGCGACCTAAGGGAAATTTCTTGGGGGATGTCCTCGTGGCGTAATGGTTAAAGCCATGGACTGCGGAATCGTAGTAAGCGAGTTCGTATTCCAGTCGCGCTATTACGTTCATTTTCGGGCAAATACCCTCGGGAAAAGGTATAAATCCCCTTATCCTTCCAGCTATGGCTTAAATAGTACCACTATTGTTCTTCTCAGAGAATGACTTTGGCATTAAATAACCTACAAAGGTTGATATGCCATTAAACAAAGAAACCAAACAAAACCAAACCAAAATTTCCTCAACCATCTTGTTTCTGTACCTTCACCTTTTGCTCAAGAAATGGTTTTGGTTGCTTCCACAATTTATGGTGCGGTTAGAATTTGCCTCTATGGCAACCAAATCATCCTTAGATCTGACGCCCGATAAATCCAGGATCTTTAAAACCCACAATTAATAAATTCCTTTACACAAAATGGCAACAACAATGGAGCAATAAACTCTTCCAAATTCAGCTCACCTTCGGAGAGTGGAGACCAGCATCGAGAAAATCAAGAAGAGAACAAGTTGTTATATCCCGATTTCGAATTGGTCATACAGGGCTTATGCACTCTTTCATTTTGAAACAGGAACCACAACCACAGTGTTTAACCTGCCAGACAATTAGCACGGTTAAACACATTCTTATAGAATGCAGAGCTTTCGCTGTTATCAGAAAGCTATTTTTCAAAGTAAATAGCTTAACCGATCTGTTCGAGAACGTCAAAATAGATGACATTCTCTCCTTCTTGAGAGAGACAGAGTTGTACCAAAAAATATGACAACTTAAAACTGGTTAATCTTGTGCAAACAAATGAAATTCTGCTAATAGAAAATTTTACCTACCTTAAAATTCGTTTTGAAATCTTTGGTTAAATATGTATGTATATATAGACAGAATGTGGCGTTAAATGACCTACAAGGGTTGATATGCCAAAAAAATCCAACCAACCAATCAACAATTTGTCTATCGCTTGGATTGCTTTTATTTTCCAGGACGATTATGTACACTAGATGACAAGTTCTTTGTTCTTGTGAAGTGATCTGTCTAGAATAAGGTAATAATTAATCAGTCAGGGATTAGGTGATAATTAATCTGTCCAGTATTTGCTGATCCATTCATATCTCAAGACATAAGAGAATCTTATGGGTTTTATTCCCAATGACAGATTCTGGTTTATGCATATGACATTTGGTAATATGGTCAAAGTTTAATCTCTTGTATAATTCCCTGTGAATCTCTTCCCCAACCATGCCATAAAACCCAACCAACCAACCAACCAACCAACGTATGGCTTTGATCACAACCTCGAAGTCCATGCTTTTTGACCAGCCTGAGCTCAGGATCGTTTAAAGATGTTATCTACAAAATGTGTTTAGATTTTCGATATCATATATTCAATATATATGTATGAAAAGGATTTAGCATTAAATAACCTACGACGGTTGATATGCCATAAAACCAAACCAAAACAAATCAAACATATGTGTTATTTGTTTATATACTGTTAAAAATATTAGGGAACATTCTTAAAGTGTGCTAATTCCATAATTATCTGGGTCACAATCTTTTCCATTGCTTCTGTTAGGTATCACCCACCTTTTCCAACACAATGAACTAGTCCATCTGACCAACCAACCAACCAACCGACCAACCTATGGCTTAGAGCACAACCTCGAAGTCCATGCTTTTAGACCTACCTGTCCTTGCCTGATCATCAAGGTTCCTGAAACCCAAATGAAATTTCTTCAACTATTTGGTTTCCTGTACTGTGTTCAACTGCACTTTCATCTTTTACACAACAAGTGTTTTGGGGTATTTTCGCTGAGTTAGGGCCCAGTTCAAACTCTTGGAGTATAAGTTCCTTAATTAGACTCCGTTACCCTTTTGTTCTGTGTGACTTCTGAATCATACATGGGTACCTTCTGATGGTTTGAACTTCCTCGGTCACGTAATATAAGCTCAGTTAACTACCACGTAACAACATAGTGCAAAACATTTGAATCATCAAAGTACTGAAATTAAATCATTTGCATAAAAACATACGCAACTGTCTGCTATTTAGAGAATAACTATAATAATTATATATTCATATAAAGACATTTTCTCTTGTAGCAGAAAGAATCGACAGGGTACGATGGGTAAATTTACAACTAAATAACGTAAAAATGAAAACAATATTGAAATCTCACTTTACCAGATATATTTCTCAAAATTAACTGAAAATATCTTGAAATTCTATTGATTAAATTTTCTCAAAGAAATAGCTACTGGTTTCACCCACGGCTTCAAGACGACTTCAGATTCTCCTGTAAGCCTATTCGGTGGTCTCTGGGTTTAAATTTCAAAATGCTGCCTTTATCCTAGTCTTCAGTTCATCTTTGGTGTAGCACTGATTTTTTTGTCTTTCGCTCAACCTCTCCCTATACATATTAAACAAGGGGAATGCAGTCTGGGGAGTTAGGCCGCCAGATGTTTGATGGTGATGTGGTCGCCTAAATTTTCAACTTCCAAGTCTTCTGCTTTAGGTCAGCATTGCCTCCCCAAAGCACTTGATGTAGGCCTTTGTATTGAGTCAGAGACCATCTGGGAAGATAAAGGGAGGCTTAACGTCACCATCACTAGCGACCATCCCACACACCATGATATGGACTGGGTGTTTGGTTTCCATCTATAGGAATAAACATCTGTGCACAGAGGGACTCCAAAACATTCTGAAATCTTCGTATTGAAGCTTCCGTACGAATGCCAAGCAGTACAGCATGCAATTTTTAAATGTCTGGAGGAGTGAATTGCATCTCAGTGTTACTTTCTTTACAGACATTGCCCAAAATTACTCTCTTTTGCTGCACAGTAGACAAAACTTGAAACAGCTAAAGCACACGCGCGAAATTAATGATTTTAAATTGCGATAATTTACACATCGCACTTTGTATATATCATTTTATCTTATCTTTTTGTGTATTCTAAGCTGCCCAAGAGCTGTTTTTATTCGAGGAAGACAGAATAATCGTCGCTTAACGTAAACGGCATGAAACATATATATATATATATATATATATATATGGAAGTAAACAATGGAAACAAAAATATTCAAAAAACAAAGTAATCCAAGTGAAGAATTTAATATGAAAGAAAGTCGACGTTATAACGTTTCGGTTTCAATAAATCATCATCAGGACTTAGAAAAGATGTTATGAAGTGTCGTTAGATCACCAATGGATGATTAAGGGAAAAAAGGATGAGATTATATATATAAAGAAGTGGTTTGCGTTAACCATCTGATCAATAAATCAGCATCCATGCTTCAAAAATATAATGTGACCGTGTAAGGCAATAATGTAAAACAAATGGAATCATCAAGAGATACAACGGTTTGAAAAGAGAAAGAAATAATAATAATAATAATAATAATAATAATAATAATAATAATAAGAAGAAGAATCGGACCATTGGGCTAATGGATAGTGGGTAGTGTGTACGCCAATGGCTCAGGTGACCGAGGTTCAATCCCAGATCGAGTCATACCAAAGACTCAAAGTCCGTTAACCAATTTACGCATCGCACCTTGTATATATTATTTTATCTTATATTTTGGGGTATTTTTGGCTGCTTAAGATCTGTTTTTATAGGTGGAAGACAGGATAACCGTCACTTATCATAAACAGCGTGAAACACTGTTTTATATATATATATTGTGGTACTATAGCTTCACGACACCTAGTTTGCCGCTGGTTTCGTGATTACCACATGTGTCGACTGGTCTTTCTCTGTTTCTTTCCACGCCCACGTTGCTTTCAGATCCGAGGAAAGAGAAGATGGTTGAGGTCCAGTCGATGAAGGTTGGAATTCGTGTTGGAGAGATGAAAAAGTTGCCAAGCAAATTTTAAAAAATGACGAAAATAAGGCGTTTGTTATAAACAGTAACAAACGTTTATTTACACAATTGTTTAGATAATTTTTAGTCAAACACCACAAACTGGGAGTGAAAGTAGTTGACTGGCGGAGTTTTAACTGCAATTAGGCAGTGCAATGGCAACGGATTTGGTTCTTTTAGCGGCGAATTCCTGAACCAACTCAATTTTTCGCTTTGGGTGTCCTCCATTTATGGGCCCGAATCCCGAATAATCAGTTTCTGATTGGTCAGCCAATGGGGACTGCCGACCAATGGCTATCATCGTAACAATCCCCCCGGTTTGCCCCTGATTGGTTTAGACAATCGGCCAATCAGCCACAGTCATTGGGAGGGGCCACAAGGAGCAGTCCGTGGTTAGCTGACCAATGATTTAGTGATTCAAGGCCTTGTGCCAAACTTGGTGACACCAACCCAAATTGTCCGCTATTTTAAAAATACATCTTTTTGTTTAAAGTTTGAAATCCGATGGCTGTCTTGACAGCTTTTTTGCAGTTGTGCGGATGTTTATTTTTTGGTGACAGATTTATAGGTCAACAAGCCCTGATCGGATCTCAAACTTTTTCGTACTTAATCACTTGATATTTATTTTATACACGGTTCTCAAAAAATACTTGGACACCCAAAATGAATTTATTTTTAATAAAATACTTATTATCATGATTTAATAAAATTAATTAATTTCCTTTAATTAATTTCGCCAGCCAACTCCTTGACACTTAAATGAAAATGTCATAATATAAGTAAATAATGGAATATAATCAATGTGGAGAAAATGCCAGCAAGCCGTTTCTAAGTGTCTGGGTGGGGGTGAATGGCATCATTTTACTGCTTTACTCACAGACATTGCCCAACTGAGTAAAGTTTGAAGGGCAAAAGACAAAAACAGAAACAAATGAAACGCATGCGCAGTTTTGATTATGTAAAATTGCGACAATTTACCCATCGCACCTTTGATGTGATATTAAAAAAACAGCAACAATATATCATTGATGATATTCCAAGAATATTTTGCGTGTTCTTTATGTTTTTGGACCACAATACACCGACTGCCTTTCTGCTGAGGGGTAAGACATCCCAACGAATGTCCTAGAAATGACACTAAACAATCTGATCGTAAACCTCCAGTAATTCTAGAGGTTTGGGGAATGCGGAATAGCCCTTTATTGCCATCGCTCCCAGGTCCACTCTGGCCCGGAATGGTAGCACCTCATAGGGTCCTATCTATGGGTCGAATAGAACTAAACTATGTACTAAACTGGATTGTTTGGAATAGAACTGTTTGATCATTTAACTGTGTGTAAATAAATGACTGATGTTTAATTGAATTATTAGATACAAATTGCAATACATTAGACTGTGTGTAAATAAATTGTTAATAATAAATGAACTAGTCCATCTGTCATAT
>OY757947.1:32073562-32116062 GCA_963585895.1 Sepioteuthis lessoniana | reverse complement strand
TATATATATATATATATATATATAGCTCTACCTCAGATATTGAGCTCTCTCCAAATTATATTGCACTAACCTGCTGAGATAGTGAGAAAATATACTGTTGTAATATATACATATATATATATATATAGTTGTAATACATATATATATATATATATATATATATATATATATATATATATACAGTTGTAATACATATATATATATATATATATATATATATATATATATATATATATATATTACAACAGTATATTTTCTCACTATCTCACTTAGAAGGTTAGTGGCAGATCAAATGGAGTATAATTTGGAGAGTGCTCAATATCTGTGACAGAGGTATTGTATAATCAAATTATATATATATATATGTGTGTGTGTGTGTGTCTGTGTGTGTATTAGATTTTACATAAATTTAGCGTCAAGGCAATTAGATACATATAAAAACTGATATACATTTATTTATTTGTATATTATATTGCATAGACTACGTGCTTATAACGTCTTTTGATTTAATGAAAGAAAACGGTTTCAAGCTGGCAAATGAAAGAAGCAAAAGACCCCGCACTAACAATTACGGACGCGCACAACGCCGATGACAGAGCGCTTCTCGCAAATACACCAGCCCAAGCCGAATCCTTGCTGCATAGTCTGGAATGAGTAGTTAGTGGCTTAGGTCTCCTTGTCAAAGAGGTGACATTTCCACACTAAAGCGTGGTTCTTTGAAACTAGTGGACAAGTTCACCAACTTTGGAATCAGCGTCTTATTAACTGAGAATAACATCAATACATGACTAGCAAAAGCAAGGACATCTATCGATAGGCTATCGGTCAGATGGAAGACAGACCTGATCTATAAAATAAGACCCAGTTTTTTTCCAAGCAGCGGTTGTGTCGTAATACTATATGGATGCACCACATGGACGCTGATAAAACGTATGGAGGAAATACTTGATGACAATTACTTTAGAATGCTGTGAGTAATACTGAACAAGTCATGGAGACAACACGCCGCAAAACAGCAGCTATACGGCCACCTACCATCCATCACGAAAATTATCAAAGTTAGACGAACCAGACATGTGGGACACTGCTGGAGAAGTAGGGACTTGCTCATAAGTGATATACTCCTGAGGACCCCTTCACATGGACGAGCAAAGGTAGGACGACCAGCTAGAACCTATATTCAACAGCTCTGCGCTGATACAGGATATAGCCTGGAAGACCTCCCGGGAGCGATGGACATTAGCGAGGAGTGGTGAGAGAGGGTCAGAGAGATCCGTGCTTGCAGCGTGACATGATGATGATGATGATGATGATGATGAAGATGATGATGATATATATTATCGTTATAATTTTTCTTGCTTTTATTAATGATTTTCACTGGAATTAGCTAGACTATATTAGCTAAAAATTTTAATAAGAAGCTACTAGAATTAGGAAGATGAAAGATAATACTAGTAAAAATAATGAATAAAAATCGGGACAATTACGAAAATGATGGATAATTCTAGTTTGAATTATTCATAATGGGGAACATTTTTTTAAACTTCGATTTCTTTTTCATTAAAAAAAAAAACACAAATTGTTTTGGGCTATACAATTTCTCTAACATTTGTAAGTAGACAAGCTTCTAATGTTCTCGACTCGGCTAGCCAAGGTTTACAATTTTTTCTCCTTGATATTATTCTTCGTAAATATCCGTTCTACTCTGTCTATTTTAGTTTCGGTTGCTTATTTCACCATTTAAGGGTCGGATTTCATTTTTATTGGCATGTCGAAACTGTCGTCCATTTTGACAGCTAGCAATGGTTTGGGACGATCGAATTGTCACTTTTTTTCTTTTAGTTGGAACTAGAATAAATCTGCCTTGTAATAGGGAAGAGATTTTTCCATTTTTATTTTTTTTTTTTTTTGCTTTTGGTAGGGGGTGGCTGAGGTGATTATTATTATATCTTTTTTATAAATTTCATAGAAAAAAGAAAAGAAAAATAAAAGATCATAGAAAAATTTCTAGAAGAAGAAATGTGGAATTGCAGAAAAAGTAAAGAGAGAGAAAATGAAGAAAAAGAATTGCAGCAGCAGCAGCAGCAGCAGCAGCAGAAGAAGAAGAAGAAGAAGAAGAAGAAGAAGAAGAAGAAGAAGAAGAATGTTGTGGAGAATGGGGAGGTATTTTTTGAGAAGGGGATGAAAAAGAAGAAAGCGAAGAAGATGAAGAATGACATGGTATAGAAGAAGAAGAAGAAGAAGAAGAAGAAGAAGAAGAAGAAGAAGAAGAAGAAGAAGAAAATAATTTTAGATAAAAAAATAAAGAATGGCAAAAGAAGAACAACAGCAATAAAAACAACAAGAATATTTTTGAGGAAGAAAAAAACAACAACAAGATTTTTGTAGAAGAAGAAAATAGTCGTAGACCAAAAGAATAGAACCAAAAGAAGAAGAAGAAGAAGAAGAAGAAGAAGAAGAAGAAGAAGAAGAAGAAGAAGAAGAAGAAGAAAATTGTTGATCAGAAAAAATTGTAGCAAAAGAAGAAGAGAAAAAGAAGTACAGCAACAACAACAAATTTTTTGAAGAAAAAAGAAGAAACAAAGAAGAAGAAGAAGAAGAAGAAGAAGAAGAAGAAGAAGAAGAAGAAGATTATAAGAGGAGATAAAAACGAAAATAAAAAAAAAATAAAAAAACACATTACTGGTCTTCACGCTCAATAAATTCTTCAAACGGTATTGAGAAAGTGAAATAAAAAAAAACATTTTGCATACATTTTAGCAAATTTCTTTTAGCCTTTCTGCAATAGCAAATATTGCTCATTCATCTTTTTTTTATGAATCAAATTAGACACACCGAATTCTTTACAGCGCAGTCGTCTGTGGCTAAAAATAAGACCTTCTCCAAACGATTGTCCTGGATATGACATTAAACCATCTGATAGTGCGGCTCCAGTTCTGGAGCTTTGGGGAATGTGGAATACTCTTTCACTGCCGTTACTCTCTTGTACAACCCGACCGGGAGTGGCAGTACTTATCCTATCGAGGGGTCACATATAAATATTTGATTATTGACTATATTGGAAACTGTGTTAACATATGATTAATGTTAAATGGCAATACTTTAAAGTATTTAGCAGTGTACTGACGAGTGATTTCTGGCTTGTTTAATAAATGTAACCAAGAAATTATTTACTTAAAAATTATGGGTAAACGGGATTTGGCATTGAATAATCCTCAGTGTTTGATTAACCACAAACTATTATTTTTATTCAAGTATAATCTTGGTTTCACGCTCTATCGACCGATCTTGCTTTATCTAATGTCGAAGTCAGTCTTTTCTCCGTGTGTTGTTTTTTCTTTTTTAGATCAGAATAATAACAATGTTTAGAAGAGATTTTATCTACAATTCTGTCGAAACTTGTGATTTAAAAAAAATGAGAACAAGGCTCAGATCTACACTAACTTTAAATAAATTCGGGTAATTTTAATCCTAACATCAATTTTCTTAATTTTTGTGGTTAATTTTGAATTCTAAAGATTTATAAGATTTACACAAAAATTGTTGAGTGAATCAAAAGTTTCGCAATAATTTTGGTTTACGTAAGACCCAATTCAGCAACTCTGTATGATTTTAGTCCAATCTATCTATCTATCTATCTATCTTAGTGTATTCATATCTATCTATCTATCTATCTATCTATCTATCTCAGTCGTTCATATCTATCTATCTATCTATCTATCTATCTATCTCAGTCGTTCATATCTATCTATCTATCTATCTATCTATCTATCTATCTCAGTCGTTCATATCTATCTATCTATCTATCTTAGTCGTTCATATCTATCTATCTATCTATCTATCTATCTCAGTCGTTCATATCTATCTATCTATCTATCTATCTCAGTCGTTCATATCTATCTATCTATCTATCTTAGTCGTTCATATCTATCTATCTATCTATCTATCTATCTCAGTCGTTCATATCTATCTATCTATTTATCTATCTATCTCAGTCGTTTCCTTTTCTAACTTTATTTCCCTTCTTACTTGCGTATCTTTTCTTAGACTATTTTTTTAAATCATAATCTCGTGTTACACCTTCCTTGCTTTACTCGGAATTTCATATCTGACCTTGGTCATCAAGCAGGAAATGTCGCTAGATATATATATATATATATATATATACTAGGGCGAGTCAAAAGTTTTGCAGTATTTTGGGCACAATTCGAAAGTTTGATACTTTTTAGTGAGCTTGTGAAGGTGAGATGCCGAGGTCGTGAAGTTGACGAACCACTCTGTATTGTGAGATGCCGAGCTCACTTGATACTCTTGAGTGTTACTCACCGAATTTGCTTCTATTAATTTGAGCACTGCCTCAGAATCCACGGTTCCAGGCTTTCTGGGTCGTCAAAAGAAATATCTTGAACCATCTGGTTGCTGGACCTTGATACATGGTTCCATCCATATTTTGCTCAAGAAATCTTTTTGGTTGCTTCCATGGCGTTATGGCTGAGTTTAAACTCGCTAAACACATATTTCTGGAATTAGACTACATTTCGAGTTCTTTCTGGGTAGCGACTTTCAAATAAAACATGCTGTGAAGCAATGCACAACGTGTAAGTACACCAACTACTGTAGTATAACCATGACCAACTATACAAACACATCTGTATGCAGAATCATAACGACGACACAATAAAGACGAACGACACAATTCTTTAGAAAAATATACCTCTCACTCTCAGGGTTCGAAAGGGTTACTAAAGGTTTTACTGTGAGAGAGAGTTGGAGACCGAACAGAACTGCAACATATTGACCCCCACTCTTATGGCCATAACAGCGTTTCTTTCTCGTTCTCCTGGGCTGCTCAACCGGGGCCTGGGACATGTTCCTCATTCCAGCATCTTCTCTCCAACTGATCTGAACTTCAACTGCTCAATCGGGGGTCCTGAGGGCCCCCTCTGCTGGGTACTGGTTTTCTCTACCGCCCCTTACTCCAACTGATTGAACTTCCTGTTCACCTAGTTATATAATTGTTCGACGTCCACCTACTTCTTGTGGGCGTCACAAATCGCACTCATTCAAACCGTCCATGGTCAAGTTTATATCTTGATATTCCTCGATCGGATGCCCCTGTTATTTACACAGGTGCATTTCCTATTTTGACAGCTTGGCCGGGTCGGAGGTCAATATACAACACTACCAGGGCACTAATAACAATAGCAGGTGCATTTCACGTCTTAAATTGCTTAAGTCATTTGATATACTGGCAAAACCTAGCTCGCAGCAAAAATATTGCAAAACTTTTGTCTCACCCTCGTATTATTGTATTATATCGTGAAATGTAGAAATGAACTTCTAATTGATTTTTGAAAAAATGTTTCGTGCTTCATTGGGAACAGACTGAATGAGATATTTTGTAGATAGATAAATGAACAAATAAAATTTAAAAAGATAATAATCTAGGAAAATTTATCATGAGATCCTCTTTTATTTAAGTAGATTCTGGTTCAGTTCTCTGATAGGGAAATTAAACTTAAAATAATTATTAACTTAATAAATACACTCTTTGCTTTTTTTATTCATATATTTTTTTTACTAGGCTGGCAGTCGAAATAAATTCCCACTCTTTCATTCTCAATATCTTCCAAAAGTTTCTTTCTTTCTTTCCTTCTTTCTTTCTTTCTTTCTTTCTTTCTTAATATCTTCCCATTACTTCATCTCAATTTTCGTTCACTCTTTCCTTCTTAATTTTTTCCCTCGCTTTCCTTCTCATACCTCCCCTCTATTTCATCCTCAATATCTCAGGAAAATTTCGTTCTTTCTTTCTTTCTTTCTTTCTTTCTTTCTTTCTTTCTTTCTTAATATCTTCCCATTCATTTATCCCAATTTTCGTTCACTCTTTCCTTCTTAATTTTTTCCCTCGCTTTCCTTCTCATATCTCCCCTCAATTTCATCCTCAATATCTCACGAAATTTTACTTCTTTTTTCATTATTTCTTTCTTTCTCTCTTTCTTTCTATCTTTTTTTTCTCTTTCTTAACATCTCCCCACTCTTACGTCTTAATTTTCCTCAACACTTTCCTTCTCAATTTGTTCACACGTTTTCCTTTTCATATCTCCCCTCTGTTTTATCCTCAATATCTCACGAAATTTTTTTCTTTCTTTCTTTCATTTTTCTTTCTTTCTTAATATCTCCCCACTTCTTCGGGTCAATTTTCCTCCGCATTTCCCTTCTCCTATCTCCCCTCAATTTTATCTTCAATATTTCTGGAAATTTTCTTTCTTTCTTTCTTTCTTTCTTTCTTTCTTTCTTTCTTTCTTAATATCTCCCCACTTCTTCGGGTCAATTTTCCTCCGCATTTCCCTTCTCCTATCTCCCCTCAATTTTATCTTCAATATTTCTGGAAATTTTCTTTCTTTCTTTCTTTCTTTCTTTCTTTCTTTCTTTCTTTCTTAATATCTCCCTACTTTTTCGTATCAATTTTCCTCCGCATTTCCCTTCTCATATTTCCCCTCAATTTTATCTTCAATATTTCTGGAAATTTTCTTTCTTTCTTTCTTTCTTTCTTTCTTTCTTTCTTTCTTAATATCTCCCTACTTTTTCGGGTCAATTTTCCTCCGCATTTCCCTTCTCCTATCTCCCCTCAATTTTATCTTCAATATTTCTGGAAATTTTCTTTCTTTCTTTCTTTCTTTCTTTCTTAATATCTCCCTACTTTTTCGGGTCAATTTTCCTCCGCATTTCCCTTCTCCTATCTCCCCTCAATTTTATCTTCAATATTTCTGGAAATTTTCTTTCTTTCTTTCTTTCTTTCTTTCTTTCTTTCTTTCTTTCTTTCTTAATATCTCCCCACTTCTTCGTGTCAATTTTCCTCCGCATTTCCCTTCTCCTATCTCCCCTCAATTTTATCTTCAATATTTCTGGAAATTTTCTTTCTTTCTTTCTTTCTTTCTTTCTTTCTTTCTTTCTTTCTTTCTTAATATCTCCCCACTTCTTCGTGTCAATTTTCCTCCGCATTTCCCTTCTCCTATCTCCCCTCAATTTTATCTTCAATATTTCTGGAAATTTTCTTTCTTTCTTTCTTTCTTTCTTTCTTTCTTTCTTTCTTTCTTTCTTAATATCTCCCCACTTCTTCGTGTCAATTTTCCTCCGCATTTCCCTTCTCCTATCTCCCCTCAATTTTATCTTCAATATTTCTGGAAATTTTCTTTCTTTCTTTCTTTCTTTCTTTCTTTCTTTCTTAATATCTCCCCACTTCTTCGTGTCAATTTTCCTCCGCATTTCCCTTCTCCTATCTCCCCTCAATTTTATCTTCAATATTTCTGGAAATTTTCTTTCTTTCTTTCTTTCTTTCTTTCTTTCTTTCTTTCTTTCTTAATATCTCCCCACTTCTTCGTGTCAATTTTCCTCCGCATTTCCCTTCTCCTATCTCCCCTCAATTTTATCTTCAATATTTCTGGAAATTTTCTTTCTTTCTTTCTTTCTTTCTTTCTTTCTTTCTTTCTTTCTTAATATCTCCCCACTTCTTCGTGTCAATTTTCCTCCGCATTTCCCTTCTCCTATCTCCCCTCAATTTTATCTTCAATATTTCTGGAAATTTTCTTTCTTTCTTTCTTTCTTTCTTAATATCTCCCTACTTTTTCGGGTCAATTTTCCTCCGCATTTCCCTTCTCCTATCTCCCCTCAATTTTATCTTCAATATTTCTGGAAATTTTCTTTCTTTCTTTCTTTCTTTCTTTCTTTCTTAATATCTCCCTACTTTTTCGGGTCAATTTTCCTCCGCATTTCCCTTCTCCTATCTCCCCTCAATTTTATCTTCAATATTTCTGGAAATTTTCTTTCTTTCTTTCTTTCTTTCTTTCTTTCTTAATATCTCCCTACTTTTTCGTATCAATTTTCCTCCGCATTTCCCTTCTCATATTTCCCCTCAATTTTATCTTCAATATTTCTGGAAATTTTCTTTCTTTCTTTCTTTCTTTCTTTCTTTCTTTCTTTCTTTCTTTCTTTCTTTCTTAATATCTCCCTACTTTTTCGTGTCAATTTTCCTCCGCATTTCCCTTCTCCTATCTCCCCTCAATTTTATCTTCAATATTTCTGGAAATTTTCTTTCTTTCTTTCTTTCTTTCTTTCTTTCTTTCTTAATATCTCCCTACTTTTTCGGGTCAATTTTCCTCCGCATTTCCCTTCTCCTATCTCCCCTCAATTTTATCTTCAATATTTCTGGAAATTTTCTTTCTTTCTTTCTTTCTTTCTTTCTTTCTTTCTTTCTTAATATCTCCCTACTTTTTCGGGTCAATTTTCCTCCGCATTTCCCTTCTCTAATCTCCCCTCAATTTTATCTTCAATATTTCTGGAAATTTTCTTTCTTTCTTTCTTTCTTTCTTTCTTTCTTTCTTTCTTAATATCTCCCTACTTTTTCGTATCAATTTTCCTCCGCATTTCCCTTCTCATATTTCCCCTCAATTTTATCTTCAATATTTCTGGAAATTTTCTTTCTTTCTTTCTTTCTTTCTTTCTTTCTTTCTTTCTTTCTTTCTTAATATCTCCCTACTTTTTCGTGTCAATTTTCCTCCGCATTTCCCTTCTCCTATCTCCCCTCAATTTTATCTTCAATATTTCTGGAAATTTTCTTTCTTTCTTTCTTTCTTTCTTTCTTTCTTTCTTAATATCTCCCTACTTTTTCGGGTCAATTTTCCTCCGCATTTCCCTTCTCCTATCTCCCCTCAATTTTATCTTCAATATTTCTGGAAATTTTCTTTCTTTCTTTCTTTCTTTCTTTCTTTCTTTCTTTCTTTCTTTCTTTCTTTCTTAATATCTCCCTACTTTTTCGTGTCAATTTTCCTCCGCATTTCCCTTCTCATATTTCCCCTCAATTTTATCTTCAATATTTCTGGAAATTTTCTTTCTTTCTTTCTTTCTTTCTTTCTTTCTTTCTTAATATCTCCCTACTTTTTCGGGTCAATTTTCCTCCGCATTTCCCTTCTCCTATCTCCCCTCAATTTTATCTTCAATATTTCTGGAAATTTTCTTTCTTTCTTTCTTTCTTTCTTTCTTAATATCTCCCTACTTTTTCGGGTCAATTTTCCTACGCATTTCATTTCTACTATCTCCCCTCAATTTTATCTTCAATATTTCTGGAAATTTTCTTTCTTTCTTTCTTTCTTTCTTTCTTAATATCTCCCTACTTTTTCGTGTCAATTTTCCTCCGCATTTCCCTTCTCCTATCTCCCCTCAATTTTATCTTCAATATTTCTGGAAATTTTCTTTCTTTCTTTCTTTCTTTCTTTCTTTCTTTCTTTCTTAATATCTCCCTACTTTTTCGGGTCAATTTTCCTCCGCATTTCCCTTCTCCTATCTCCCCTCAATTTTATCTTCAATATTTCTGGAAATTTTCTTTCTTTCTTTCTTTCTTTCTTTCTTTCTTTCTTAATATCTCCCTACTTTTTCGTATCAATTTTCCTCCGCATTTCCCTTCTCATATTTCCCCTCAATTTTATCTTCAATATTTCTGGAAATTTTCTTTCTTTCTTTCTTTCTTTCTTTCTTTCTTTCTTTCTTAATATCTCCCTACTTTTTCGGGTCAATTTTCCTCCGCATTTCCCTTCTCCTATCTCCCCTCAATTTTATCTTCAATATTTCTGGAAATTTTCTTTCTTTCTTTCTTTCTTTCTTTCTTAATATCTCCCTACTTTTTCGGGTCAATTTTCCTCCGCATTTCCCTTCTCCTATCTCCCCTCAATTTTATCTTCAATATTTCTGGAAATTTTCTTTCTTTCTTTCTTTCTTTCTTTCTTTCTTTCTTTCTTTCTTAATATCTCCCCACTTCTTCGTGTCAATTTTCCTCCGCATTTCCTTTCTCCTATCTCCCCTCAATTTTATCTTCAATATTTCTGGAAATTTTCTTTCTTTCTTTCTTTCTTTCTTTCTTTCTTTCTTTCTTTCGTTCTTAATATCTCCCCACTTCTTCGTGTCAATTTTCCTCCGCATTTCCCTTCTCCTATCTCCCCTCAATTTTATCTTCAATATTTCTGGAAATTTTCTTTCTTTCTTTCTTTCTTTCTTTCTTTCTTTCTTTCTTTCTTTCTTTCTTTCTTAATATCTCCCCACTTCTTCGTGTCAATTTTCCTCCGCATTTCCCTTCTCCTATCTCCCCTCAATTTTATCTTCAATATTTCTGGAAATTTTCTTTCTTTCTTTCTTTCTTTCTTAATATCTCCCTACTTTTTCGGGTCAATTTTCCTCCGCATTTCCCTTCTCCTATCTCCCCTCAATTTTATCTTCAATATTTCTGGAAATTTTCTTTCTTTCTTTCTTTCTTTCTTTCTTAATATCTCCCTACTTTTTCGGGTCAATTTTCCTCCGCATTTCCCTTCTCCTATCTCCCCTCAATTTTATCTTCAATATTTCTGGAAATTTTCTTTCTTTCTTTCTTTCTTTCTTTCTTTCTTTCTTTCTTAATATCTCCCTACTTTTTCGGGTCAATTTTCCTCCGCATTTCCCTTCTCCTATCTCCCCTCAATTTTATCTTCAATATTTCTGGAAATTTTCTTTCTTTCTTTCTTTCTTTCTTTCTTTCTTTCTTAATATCTCCCTACTTTTTCGTATCAATTTTCCTCCGCATTTCCCTTCTCATATTTCCCCTCAATTGTATCTTCAATATTTCTGGAAATTTTCTTTCTTTCTTTCTTTCTTTCTTTCTTTCTTTCTTTCTTTCTTTCTTAATATCTCCCTACTTTTTCGTGTCAATTTTCCTCCGCATTTCCCTTCTCCTATCTCCCCTCAATTTTATCTTCAATATTTCTGGAAATTTTCTTTCTTTCTTTCTTTCTTTCTTTCTTTCTTAATATCTCCCTACTTTTTCGGGTCAATTTTCCTCCGCATTTCCCTTCTCCTATCTCCCCTCAATTTTATCTTCAATATTTCTGGAAATTTTCTTTCTTTCTTTCTTTCTTTCTTTCTTTCTTAATATCTCCCCACTTCTTCGTGTCAATTTTCCTCCGCATTTCCCTTCTCCTATCTCCCCTCAATTTTATCTTCAATATTTCTGGAAATTTTCTTTCTTTCTTTCTTTCTTTCTTTCTTTCTTTCTTTCTTTCTTTCTTAATATCTCCCCACTTCTTCGTGTCAATTTTCCTCCGCATTTCCCTTCTCCTATCTCCCCTCAATTTTATCTTCAATATTTCTGGAAATTTTCTTTCTTTCTTTCGTTCTTTCTTTCTTTCTTAATATCTCTCTACTTTTTCGGGTCAATTTTCCTCCGCATTTCCCTTCTCCTATCTCCCCTCAATTTTATCTTCAATATTTCTGGAAATTTTCTTTCTTTCTTTCTTTCTTTCTTTCTTAATATCTCCCTACTTTTTCGGGTCAATTTTCCTCCGCATTTCCCTTCTCCTATCTCCCCTCAATTTTATCTTCAATATTTCTGGAAATTTTCTTTCTTTCTTTCTTTCTTTCTTTCTTAATATCTCCCTACTTTTTCGGGTCAATTTTCCTCCGCATTTCCCTTCTCCTATCTCCCCTCAATTTTATCTTCAATATTTCTGGAAATTTTCTTTCTTTCTTTCTTTCTTTCTTTCATTCTTTCTTAATATCTCCCTACTTTTTCGGGTCAATTTTCCTCCGCATTTCCCTTCTCCTATCTCCCCTCAATTTTATCTTCAATATTTCTGGAAATTTTCTTTCTTTCTTTCTTTCTTTCTTTCTTTCTTTCTTAATATCTCCCTACTTTTTCGTATCAATTTTCCTCCGCATTTCCCTTCTCATATTTCCCCTCAATTTTATCTTCAATATTTCTGGAAATTTTCTTTCTTTCTTTCTTTCTTTCTTTCTTTCTTTCTTAATATCTCCCTACTTTTTCGTGTCAATTTTCCTCCGCATTTCCCTTCTCCTATCTCCCCTCAATTTTATCTTCAATATTTCTGGAAATTTTCTTTCTTTCTTTCTTTCTTTCTTTCTTTCTTTCTTTCTTTCTTAATATCTCTCTACTTTTTCGGGTCAATTTTCCTCCGCATTTCCCTTCTCCTATCTCCCCTCAATTTTATCTTCAATATTTCTGGAAATTTTCTTTCTTTCTTTCTTTCTTTCTTTCTTTCTTTCTTTCTTAATATCTCCCTACTTTTTCGTGTCAATTTTCCTCCGCATTTCCCTTCTCATATTTCCCCTCAATTTTATCTTCAATATTTCTGGAAATTTTCTTTCTTTCTTTCTTTCTTTCTTTCTTTCTTTCTTAATATCTCCCTACTTTTTCGGGTCAATTTTCCTCCGCATTTCCCTTCTCCTATCTCCCCTCAATTTTATCTTCAATATTTCTGGAAATTTTCTTTCTTTCTTTCTTTCTTTCTTTCTTTCTTAATATCTCCCTACTTTTTCGGGTCAATTTTCCTCCGCATTTCATTTCTACTATCTCCCCTCAATTTTATCTTCAATATTTCTGGAAATTTTCTTTCTTTCTTTCTTTCTTTCTTTCTTTCTTTCTTTCTTAATATCTCCCTACTTTTTCGTGTCAATTTTCCTCCGCATTTCCCTTCTCCTATCTCCCCTCAATTTTATCTTCAATATTTCTGGAAATTTTCTTTCTTTCTTTCTTTCTTTCTTTCTTTCTTTCTTTCTTTCTTTCTTAATATCTCCCTACTTTTTCGTGTCAATTTTCCTCCGCATTTCCCTTCTCCTATCTCCCCTCAATTTTATCTTCAATATTTCTGGAAATTTTCTTTCTTTCTTTCTTTCTTTCTTTCTTTCTTTCTTAATATCTCCCTACTTTTTCGGGTCAATTTTCCTCCGCATTTCCCTTCTCCTATCTCCCCTCAATTTTATCTTCAATATTTCTGGAAATTTTCTTTCTTTCTTTCTTTCTTTCTTTCTTTCTTTCTTTCTTTCTTTCTTTCTTTCTTAATATCTCCCTACTTTTTCGTGTCAATTTTCCTCCGCATTTCCCTTCTCATATTTCCCCTCAATTTTATCTTCAATATTTCTGGAAATTTTCTTTCTTTCTTTCTTTCTTTCTTTCTTTCTTTCTTAATATCTCCCTACTTTTTCGGGTCAATTTTCCTCCGCATTTCCCTTCTCCTATCTCCCCTCAATTTTATCTTCAATATTTCTGGAAATTTTCTTTCTTTCTTTCTTTCTTTCTTTCTTAATATCTCCCTACTTTTTCGGGTCAATTTTCCTACGCATTTCATTTCTACTATCTCCCCTCAATTTTATCTTCAATATTTCTGGAAATTTTCTTTCTTTCTTTCTTTCTTTCTTTCTTAATATCTCCCTACTTTTTCGTGTCAATTTTCCTCCGCATTTCCCTTCTCCTATCTCCCCTCAATTTTATCTTCAATATTTCTGGAAATTTTCTTTCTTTCTTTCTTTCTTTCTTTCTTTCTTTCTTTCTTTCTTAATATCTCCCTACTTTTTCGGGTCAATTTTCCTCCGCATTTCCCTTCTCCTATCTCCCCTCAATTTTATCTTCAATATTTCTGGAAATTTTCTTTCTTTCTTTCTTTCTTTCTTTCTTTCTTTCTTAATATCTCCCTACTTTTTCGTATCAATTTTCCTCCGCATTTCCCTTCTCATATTTCCCCTCAATTTTATCTTCAATATTTCTGGAAATTTTCTTTCTTTCTTTCTTTCTTTCTTTCTTTCTTTCTTTCTTAATATCTCCCTACTTTTTCGGGTCAATTTTCCTCCGCATTTCCCTTCTCCTATCTCCCCTCAATTTTATCTTCAATATTTCTGGAAATTTTCTTTCTTTCTTTCTTTCTTTCTTTCTTAATATCTCCCTACTTTTTCGGGTCAATTTTCCTCCGCATTTCCCTTCTCCTATCTCCCCTCAATTTTATCTTCAATATTTCTGGAAATTTTCTTTCTTTCTTTCTTTCTTTCTTTCTTTCTTTCTTTCTTTCTTAATATCTCCCCACTTCTTCGTGTCAATTTTCCTCCGCATTTCCTTTCTCCTATCTCCCCTCAATTTTATCTTCAATATTTCTGGAAATTTTCTTTCTTTCTTTCTTTCTTTCTTTCTTTCTTTCTTTCTTTCGTTCTTAATATCTCCCCACTTCTTCGTGTCAATTTTCCTCCGCATTTCCCTTCTCCTATCTCCCCTCAATTTTATCTTCAATATTTCTGGAAATTTTCTTTCTTTCTTTCTTTCTTTCTTTCTTTCTTTCTTTCTTTCTTTCTTTCTTAATATCTCCCCACTTCTTCGTGTCAATTTTCCTCCGCATTTCCCTTCTCCTATCTCCCCTCAATTTTATCTTCAATATTTCTGGAAATTTTCTTTCTTTCTTTCTTTCTTTCTTAATATCTCCCTACTTTTTCGGGTCAATTTTCCTCCGCATTTCCCTTCTCCTATCTCCCCTCAATTTTATCTTCAATATTTCTGGAAATTTTCTTTCTTTCTTTCTTTCTTTCTTTCTTAATATCTCCCTACTTTTTCGGGTCAATTTTCCTCCGCATTTCCCTTCTCCTATCTCCCCTCAATTTTATCTTCAATATTTCTGGAAATTTTCTTTCTTTCTTTCTTTCTTTCTTTCTTTCTTTCTTTCTTAATATCTCCCTACTTTTTCGGGTCAATTTTCCTCCGCATTTCCCTTCTCCTATCTCCCCTCAATTTTATCTTCAATATTTCTGGAAATTTTCTTTCTTTCTTTCTTTCTTTCTTTCTTTCTTTCTTAATATCTCCCTACTTTTTCGTATCAATTTTCCTCCGCATTTCCCTTCTCATATTTCCCCTCAATTGTATCTTCAATATTTCTGGAAATTTTCTTTCTTTCTTTCTTTCTTTCTTTCTTTCTTTCTTTCTTTCTTTCTTAATATCTCCCTACTTTTTCGTGTCAATTTTCCTCCGCATTTCCCTTCTCCTATCTCCCCTCAATTTTATCTTCAATATTTCTGGAAATTTTCTTTCTTTCTTTCTTTCTTTCTTTCTTTCTTAATATCTCCCTACTTTTTCGGGTCAATTTTCCTCCGCATTTCCCTTCTCCTATCTCCCCTCAATTTTATCTTCAATATTTCTGGAAATTTTCTTTCTTTCTTTCTTTCTTTCTTTCTTTCTTAATATCTCCCCACTTCTTCGTGTCAATTTTCCTCCGCATTTCCCTTCTCCTATCTCCCCTCAATTTTATCTTCAATATTTCTGGAAATTTTCTTTCTTTCTTTCTTTCTTTCTTTCTTTCTTTCTTTCTTTCTTTCTTAATATCTCCCCACTTCTTCGTGTCAATTTTCCTCCGCATTTCCCTTCTCCTATCTCCCCTCAATTTTATCTTCAATATTTCTGGAAATTTTCTTTCTTTCTTTCGTTCTTTCTTTCTTTCTTAATATCTCTCTACTTTTTCGGGTCAATTTTCCTCCGCATTTCCCTTCTCCTATCTCCCCTCAATTTTATCTTCAATATTTCTGGAAATTTTCTTTCTTTCTTTCTTTCTTTCTTTCTTAATATCTCCCTACTTTTTCGGGTCAATTTTCCTCCGCATTTCCCTTCTCCTATCTCCCCTCAATTTTATCTTCAATATTTCTGGAAATTTTCTTTCTTTCTTTCTTTCTTTCTTTCTTAATATCTCCCTACTTTTTCGGGTCAATTTTCCTCCGCATTTCCCTTCTCCTATCTCCCCTCAATTTTATCTTCAATATTTCTGGAAATTTTCTTTCTTTCTTTCTTTCTTTCTTTCATTCTTTCTTAATATCTCCCTACTTTTTCGGGTCAATTTTCCTCCGCATTTCCCTTCTCCTATCTCCCCTCAATTTTATCTTCAATATTTCTGGAAATTTTCTTTCTTTCTTTCTTTCTTTCTTTCTTTCTTTCTTAATATCTCCCTACTTTTTCGTATCAATTTTCCTCCGCATTTCCCTTCTCATATTTCCCCTCAATTTTATCTTCAATATTTCTGGAAATTTTCTTTCTTTCTTTCTTTCTTTCTTTCTTTCTTTCTTAATATCTCCCTACTTTTTCGTGTCAATTTTCCTCCGCATTTCCCTTCTCCTATCTCCCCTCAATTTTATCTTCAATATTTCTGGAAATTTTCTTTCTTTCTTTCTTTCTTTCTTTCTTTCTTTCTTTCTTTCTTAATATCTCTCTACTTTTTCGGGTCAATTTTCCTCCGCATTTCCCTTCTCCTATCTCCCCTCAATTTTATCTTCAATATTTCTGGAAATTTTCTTTCTTTCTTTCTTTCTTTCTTTCTTTCTTTCTTTCTTAATATCTCCCTACTTTTTCGTGTCAATTTTCCTCCGCATTTCCCTTCTCATATTTCCCCTCAATTTTATCTTCAATATTTCTGGAAATTTTCTTTCTTTCTTTCTTTCTTTCTTTCTTTCTTTCTTAATATCTCCCTACTTTTTCGGGTCAATTTTCCTCCGCATTTCCCTTCTCCTATCTCCCCTCAATTTTATCTTCAATATTTCTGGAAATTTTCTTTCTTTCTTTCTTTCTTTCTTTCTTTCTTAATATCTCCCTACTTTTTCGGGTCAATTTTCCTCCGCATTTCATTTCTACTATCTCCCCTCAATTTTATCTTCAATATTTCTGGAAATTTTCTTTCTTTCTTTCTTTCTTTCTTTCTTTCTTTCTTTCTTAATATCTCCCTACTTTTTCGTGTCAATTTTCCTCCGCATTTCCCTTCTCCTATCTCCCCTCAATTTTATCTTCAATATTTCTGGAAATTTTCTTTCTTTCTTTCTTTCTTTCTTTCTTTCTTTCTTTCTTAATATCTCCCTACTTTTTCGGGTCAATTTTCCTCCGCATTTCCCTTCTCCTATCTCCCCTCAATTTTATCTTCAATATTTCTGGAAATTTTCTTTCTTTCTTTCTTTCTTTCTTTCTTTCTTTCTTAATATCTCCCTACTTTTTCGTATCAATTTTCCTCCGCATTTCCCTTCTCATATTTCCCCTCAATTTTATCTTCAATATTTCTGGAAATTTTCTTTCTTTCTTTCTTTCTTTCTTTCTTTCTTTCTTTCTTAATATCTCCCTACTTTTTCGGGTCAATTTTCCTCCGCATTTCCCTTCTCCTATCTCCCCTCAATTTTATCTTCAATATTTCTGGAAATTTTCTTTCTTTCTTTCTTTCTTTCTTTCTTAATATCTCCCTACTTTTTCGGGTCAATTTTCCTCCGCATTTCCCTTCTCCTATCTCCCCTCAATTTTATCTTCAATATTTCTGGAAATTTTCTTTCTTTCTTTCTTTCTTTCTTTCTTTCTTTCTTTCTTAATATCTCCCCACTTCTTCGTGTCAATTTTCCTCCGCATTTCCCTTCTCCTATCTCCCCTCAATTTTATCTTCAATATTTCTGGAAATTTTCTTTCTTTCTTTCTTTCTTTCTTTCTTTCTTTCTTAATATCTCCCCACTTCTTCGTGTCAATTTTCCTCCGCATTTCCCTTCTCCTCTCTCCCCTCAATTTTATCTTCAATATTTCTGGAAATTTTCTTTCTTTCTTTCTTTCTTTCTTAATATCTCCCTACTTTTTCGGGTCAATTTTCCTCCGCATTTCCCTTCTCCTATCTCCCCTCAATTTTATCTTCAATATTTCTGGAAATTTTCTTTCTTTCTTTCTTTCTTTCTTTCTTAATATCTCCCTACTTTTTCGGGTCAATTTTCCTCCGCATTTCCCTTCTCCTATCTCCCCTCAATTTTATCTTCAATATTTCTGGAAATTTTCTTTCTTTCTTTCTTTCTTTCTTTCTTTCTTTCTTAATATCTCCCTACTTTTTCGGGTCAATTTTCTTCCGCATTTCCCTTCTCCTATCTCCCCTCAATTTTATCTTCAATATTTCTGGAAATTTTCTTTCTTTCTTTCTTTCTTTCTTTCTTTCTTAATATCTCCCTACTTTTTCGTATCAATTTTCCTCCGCATTTCCCTTCTCATATTTCCCCTCAATTTTATCTTCAATATTTCTGGAAATTTTCTTTCTTTCTTTCTTTCTTTCTTTCTTTCTTTCTTTCTTTCTTTCTTTCTTAATATCTCCCTACTTTTTCGTGTCAATTTTCCTCCGCATTTCCCTTCTCCTATCTCCCCTCAATTTTATCTTCAATATTTCTGGAAATTTTCTTTCTTTCTTTCTTTCTTTCTTTCTTTCTTAATATCTCCCTACTTTTTCGGGTCAATTTTCCTCCGCATTTCCCTTCTCCTATCTCCCCTCAATTTTATCTTCAATATTTCTGGAAATTTTCTTTCTTTCTTTCTTTCTTTCTTTCTTTCTTAATATCTCCCCACTTCTTCGTGTCAATTTTCCTCCGCATTTCCCTTCTCCTATCTCCCCTCAATTTTATCTTCAATATTTCTGGAAATTTTCTTTCTTTCTTTCTTTCTTTCTTTCTTTCTTTCTTAATATCTCCCCACTTCTTCGTGTCAATTTTCCTCCGCATTTCCCTTCTCCTATCTCCCCTCAATTTTATCTTCAATATTTCTGGAAATTTTCTTTCTTTCTTTCTTTCTTTCTTTCTTTCTTAATATCTCTCTACTTTTTCGGGTCAATTTTCCTCCGCATTTCCCTTCTCCTATCTCCCCTCAATTTTATCTTCAATATTTCTGGAAATTTTCTTTCTTTCTTTCTTTCTTTCTTTCTTAATATCTCCCTACTTTTTCGGGTCAATTTTCCTCCGCATTTCCCTTCTCCTATCTCCCCTCAATTTTATCTTCAATATTTCTGGAAATTTTCTTTCTTTCTTTCTTTCTTTCTTTCTTAATATCTCCCTACTTTTTCGGGTCAATTTTCCTCCGCATTTCCCTTCTCCTATCTCCCCTCAATTTTATCTTCAATATTTCTGGAAATTTTCTTTCTTTCTTTCTTTCTTTCTTTCATTCTTTCTTAATATCTCCCTACTTTTTCGGGTCAATTTTCCTCCGCAGTTCCCTTCTCCTATCTCCCCTCAATTTTATCTTCAATATTTCTGGAAATTTTCTTTCTTTCTTTCTTTCTTTCTTTCTTTCTTTCTTTCTTAATATCTCCCTACTTTTTCGTATCAATTTTCCTCCGCATTTCCCTTCTCATATTTCCCCTCAATTTTATCTTCAATATTTCTGGAAATTTTCTTTCTTTCTTTCTTTCTTTCTTTCTTTCTTTCTTAATATCTCCCTACTTTTTCGTGTCAATTTTCCTCCGCATTTCCCTTCTCCTATCTCCCCTCAATTTTATCTTCAATATTTCTGGAAATTTTCTTTCTTTCTTTCTTTCTTTCTTTATTTCTTTCTTTCTTTCTTTCTTAATATCTCCCTACTTTTTCGGGTCAATTTTCCTCCGCATTTCCCTTCTCCTATCTCCCCTCAATTTTATCTTCAATATTTCTGGAAATTTTCTTTCTTTCTTTCTTTCTTTCTTTCTTTCTTTCTTTCTTAATATCTCCCTACTTTTTCGTGTCAATTTTCCTCCGCATTTCCCTTCTCATATTTCCCCTCAATTTTATCTTCAATATTTCTGGAAATTTTCTTTCTTTCTTTCTTTCTTTCTTTCTTTCTTAATATCTCCCTACTTTTTCGGGTCAATTTTCCTCTGCATTTCCCTTCTCCTATCTCCCCTCAATTTTATCTTCAATATTTCTGGAAATTTTCTTTCTTTCTTTCTTTCTTTCTTTCTTAATATCTCCCTACTTTTTCGGGTCAATTTTCCTCCGCATTTCATTTCTACTATCTCCCCTCAATTTTATCTTCAATATTTCTGGAAATTTTCTTTCTTTCTTTCTTTCTTTCTTTCTTTCTTTCTTTCTTAATATCTCCCTACTTTTTCGTGTCAATTTTCCTCCGCATTTCCCTTCTCCTATCTCCCCTCAATTTTATCTTCAATATTTCTGGAAATTTTCTTTCTTTCTTTCTTTCTTTCTTTCTTTCTTTCTTAATATCTCCCTACTTTTTCGGGTCAATTTTCCTCCGCATTTCCCTTCTCCTATCTCCCCTCAATTTTATCTTCAATATTTCTGGAAATTTTCTTTCTTTCTTTCTTTCTTTCTTTCTTTCTTTCTTTCTTTCTTAATATCTCCCTACTTTTTCGTATCAATTTTCCTCCGCATTTCCCTTCTCATATTTCCCCTCAATTTTATCTTCAATATTTCTGGAAATTTTCTTTCTTTCTTTCTTTCTTTCTTTCTTTCTTTCTTTCTTAATATCTCCCTACTTTTTCGGGTCAATTTTCCTCCGCATTTCCCTTCTCCTATCTCCCCTCAATTTTATCTTCAATATTTCTGGAAATTTTCTTTCTTTCTTTCTTTCTTTCTTTCTTAATATCTCCCTACTTTTTCGGGTCAATTTTCCTCCGCATTTCCCTTCTCCTATCTCCCCTCAATTTTATCTTCAATATTTCTGGAAATTTTCTTTCTTTCTTTCTTTCTTTCTTTCTTAATATCTCCCTACTTTTTCGTATCAATTTTCCTCCGCATTTCCCTTCTCATATTTCCCCTCAATTTTATCTTCAATATTTCTGGAAATTTTCTTTCTTTCTTTCTTTCTTTCTTTCTTTCTTAATATCTCCCTACTTCTTCGGGTCAATTTTCCTCCGCATTTCCCTTCTCCTATCTCCCCTCAATTTTATCTTCAATATTTCTGGAAATTTTCTTTCTTTCTTTCTTTCTTTCTTTCTTTCTTTCTTTCTTAATATCTCCCTACTTTTTCGTGTCAATTTTCCTCCGCATTTCCCTTCTCATATTTCCCCTCAATTTTATCTTCAATATTTCTGGAAATTTTCTTTCTTTCTTTCTTTCTTTCTTTCTTTCTTTCTTAATATCTCCCTACTTTTTCGTGTCAATTTTCCTCCGCATTTCCCTTCTCCTATCTCCCCTCAATTTTATCTTCAATATTTCTGGAAATTTTCTTTCTTTCTTTCTTTCTTTCTTTCTTTCTTTCTTTCTTTCTTAATATCTCCCTACTTTTTCGTGTCAATTTTCCTCCGCATTTCCCTTCTCATATTTCCCCTCAATTTTATCTTCAATATTTCTGGAAATTTTCTTTCTTTCTTTCTTTCTTTCTTTCTTTCTTAATATCTCCCTACTTTTTCGTGTCAATTTTCCTCCGCATTTCCCTTCTCCTATCTCCCCTCAATTTTATCTTCAATATTTCTGGAAATTTTCTTTCTTTCTTTCTTTCTTTCTTTCTTTCTTTCTTTCTTTCTTAATATCTCCCTACTTCTTCGGGTCAATTTTCCTCCGCATTTCCCTTCTCATATTTCCCCTCAATTTTATCTTCAATATTTCTGGAAATTTTCTTTCTTTCTTTCTTTCTTTCTTTCTTTCTTTCTTTCTTAATATCTCCCTACTTCTTCGTCTCAATTTTGTTCTCTACTCTTTCCTTCTCAATTTTTTCCCACGTTTACCTTCTCATATCTCCCCTCAATTTTATCCTGAATATCTCACGAAAATTTCTTTCTTTCTTTCTTTCTTTTTTAATATATCCCCACTGCTTCGTCTCAATTTTCTTCTCCACTCTTTCCTTCTCAATTTTTCCCACGCTTTTCTTCTCATATCTCCTCTCTATTTTATCCTCACGAAAATGTCTTTCTTTCTTTCTTTTTTAAAAATAATTGTCCACTTCTTCGTTTTCAATATCTTCCCTCAATTTCATTCTCAATATCTGCCCACTTTTTCATCCTTAATATCTCTCAAATGTTTATTTCTTATGATCTTTCCACTTTTTCTTTCGTAAAATCTCAGCACTCTTTCTTTCTTAATTTCTACCCAAACTTTCATTGTCAACATCTACCGAAAATTTCTTTCTTTCTTTCTTTCTTTCTTTCTTTCTTTCTTTCTTTCTTTCTTTGATATCAGCTCACTCTATTGTTCTCACTATTTCCCAATCTTTCCTTTTTTTTTTTTTTATCTCCCCACGTTTTCATTCTTAATAACCGCTAATCTTTTTCACCATCTCTCCACCTTTTCTTTCATGATATCTTCCCACCATATGGGATGATAATTATTAACTTAATAAATACACTCTTTGTTTTTTTATTCATATATTTTTTTACCGGGCTTGCAGTCGTAATAAATTCCCACTCTTTCATTCTCAATAACTTCAAAAAGTTTCTTTCTTTCATTTTTTTCTTTCTTTCTTTCTTTCTTTCTTTCTTTCTTTCTCCCCATACCTTCATCTCAATTTTCGTTCACTCTTTCCTTCCTAATTTTTCCCACGCTTTACTTCTTATATCTCCCCTCTATTTCATCCTCAATATCTCTGGAAAATTTCTTTCTTTCTTTCTTTCTTTCTTTCTTTCTTTCTTTCTCCCCATACCTTCATCTCAATTTTCGTTCACTCTTTCCTTCTTAATTTTTCCCACGCTTTCCTTTTTATATCTCCCCTCTATTTCATCCTCAATATCTCTGGAAAATTTCTTTCTTTCTTTCTTTCTTTCTTTCTTTCTTTCTTTCTCCCCATACCTTCATCTCAATTTTCGTTCACTCTTTTCTTCTTAATTTTTCCCACGCTTTCCTTCTTATATCTCCCCTCTATTTCATCCTCAATATCTCTGGAAAATTTCTTTCTTTCTTTCTTTCTTTCTTTCTTTCTTTCTTTCTCCCCAAATCTTCATCTCAATTCTCGTTCACTCTTTCCTTCTTAATTTTTCCCACGCTTTCCTTCTTATATCTCCCCTCTATTTCATCCTCAATATCTCTGGAAAATTTCTTTCTTTCTTTCTTTCTTTCTTTCTTTCTTTCTTTCTTTCTCCCCATACCTTCATCTCAATTTTCGTTCACTCTTTCCTTCTTCCTTCTTTCCCAATCTTTCCTTTTTTTTCATCTCCCCACATTTTCATTCTTAATAACCTCTTATCTTTCTCACCATCTCTCCACCTTTTCTTTCATAATATCTTCCCACCATACGGGATTAATATTTGTTCTGTGTTTCTTAAAATCTCTCTTTCTTATTATCATCCCCCACACTCTCATTCTTAATATCTTTCTACTTTCACTTTCTTTATCAATATCTTCCCGCTCATTCAATTATATCTCCCCTCACTTCTTTCAAATTTAATCTTTCCTCGTTGAAAGTAAATTGATCTCCCCTGAAAATAAAAAGTGGAAGCCTGTTTTTGTTTTTTGTTTTTTTAAATTCGAGGTCGTATTTCCGTTTCCATTTTCCGTGCCTATAAATGTTATGCTACTCACACAACTTCTAAGTGGTAGTCACTTGCCGTCCTTTCAATGAAAAAGAATCAGAAGAAACCAGTATGGAGGGTGATGTAGATTTTGTCTAATTCCCAAATTTCATTCAAGCACAACCTCGTTTTTAACTATCTCATCTTACCTTTTTTTACAAATTATTTATTTATATATATATATATATATATATATATACACTCACACACACACACACACACACATATATATATATATATATATATATATATATATATATATATATATATATATATCAAGGTTTGGTGCAATTTTATATTTGTGTAAATAGATTCAGTTACGAGTAGGAAAGAAATTCGAATCTCCTGAAGTCGTTTGGCCTTGGGAATTGTCTTCAAGAGATAAAAGTCACCGTTTTTATAATAGACAGGGTGATTCTTAATTGTTTTTCGATAACACCGAACATATATTGATCACGCACACCAATGTTAGTAATGAATGTGTGGGAGAGAGGAAGATCTTACAATCAAAATGGCGATCTTACTTCAAGAAACACCTTTATTCCTATCACGAATTAACATAATTTCTATTATCTTGTTAAAATTAGATTCGTCGCCAAAGAATTACAAAGATAAAAGAACCAACATTTTTATATAATACTATATAATCAATCAATGATATATATATATATATATATATCGAGAGAGAGAGAGAGAGAGTGAGAGAGAGATAAAGTTACAGTAAATATTTTTTGTAGAAGAACGTATTTCAGAAAAACTAAAAGGTGCTCAACATAGGCCGACAGAGCTTAATAAAATTTGAAAACAAACGAGATTCATTTGGCCCATCGTCGAGTGCTTCATGACTATACGTTTCACTCTATCTTCTTGAGAGGAAAAAATTGAAAACATCAGATGCAATCAGCGGATAAAAATGAAGAAGCAGACAAAAACGTACAAAATGGCGTCTCTATGATGCAAAATGTATCCGAAATGTAGAACACTCACACACACACACACACACACACACATATATATATATATATATATATATATATATATATATATATATATATTCAATGGTCCTCTTTCCTCTGTTATAAGTTGACACGTACATACCAAAACATACACAACATCTTTATTTATATATATATATATATATATATATATATCCACACACACACACACACACACGAACATATATACATATATATATGTATATGAAGGCCTTGTGTCTTTTTTGGTATGTACGTGTTAACTTATAACAGAGGAAAGGGAGACCATTGAATATGAAAATCGTTAATATATTTTTAATATTGTAGAGATAAATGTGTAAAATTTAGTTCACTATATTTAGTGATTAAAGAATATAAACCCATAATTAAAACCAGTTGATTTGTAGAATAATTTACGGTTCGTCATAAGTACAAAAAGCACATGAAACTCTTTAGTTCTTTAAGACCCGCCATGTTTAAATATCACACGAATTCCAAAGTCGAAATTTGATTTTGATGCTTCTTCTAAAATTATTTTTTTGGAATTTAAAACAAATCGTAAAACAAATTCTTAAATTTTTTGGCGTAATAAATAAACCATAAAAATGTTTCAAATCAAAGGGTATATATGTTTTTAAATATTATTTTAATGGTAGAATTTTAAAAAATGCATTTTTATTGGCTGGCTTCTTTTCATTTTACCTACATATAATGCTACATTTTTAAAAAGTTAAAAAAGAAAAAAAAAAAACAAAAATTAAACTGATTCATTGCTTGTCGATAACTAAAAAATATTTTTGTTTTTAATGAACATTTTTCATATTTCTTAGACTGAAATATATCAATTTTTAATCAGTGTACGGCAAAATCTAATAAAAAAGAGATAAAGCATTTAGGGAATTGACGGCTATGTTTGTTTGTGTTTTATAGTATATCAATCTTCGGAGGTTATTCAATGCCAAATCTATTTTTATACAAATAAACAGTTCTATTTCAAACAATTCAGTTTAGTTTAAGCACATGGTTTATCAAGAACATTTCTATTTCAAGCTATTCGGTTAAATCAAACAGTTCTAATTCAAACAATTCAGTTTAGTATATGTACAGTATTTTTTACACAGTTAAATGTCAAAACAGTTCCATTTCAAACAATTCAATTTAGTTTAAGTATAGTTCCAATGTCAAAAACACTTCAATTTCAAACAATTCACTTTAGCATACAAAAACAGTTCCATTTCAAAGAATTCAGTTTAGCATAAGTACACAGTTTAGTTCTATTTGACCCATTGATATGACCCAATCGGGTGCTGAGAGCGATGGCAATGAAGAGGTACTTAAAGCTCAATCATCACTGGAACCTCACCATATCACATTGTTTCGTATCATATCCAGGACACCTGTTGGGGGAGTCTTACTCCTCAACAGAGAAGCAGTCGGCCTATTCTACAATACCAACCGACAGGGCCAAATAGACGAATAATTTTCATTTAAAATAATAAATGAAATTTTCCTTCTAAAATTAAGGACACGTTTTTAGTTCTTATCTTCTTTTTATAGTTACATTTTAATGGGTAAAATAAATGAAACGAATACAACAGGCAACTTTGAAGTGAATTAAGATTTTTGCTATATTTTTTTAAATAATTAGAAAAATTGAATGATAAATTTTTAATCCAATCACGTGTTTAGGGTTACATTTGTAAAAAAAAAAACGTTTTAGATGTAAACAAAAAATCCTAAGATGAAAGAATATCGAAATATGTGAATTGAAAAAAAAAATTTTCCTAATTTTTAGAGGATAAGAAGAAATGCGAATTAAAACTATGCTGCATTTTCGATAATCATTAATTGGGGATTGTTCAGTAATTTATCACTACCTTTTAAAAAAGTAGAAATTTATCGTAGACTCCCCTAAATAAAAAAAATGAAGTACTTTTAAACCTTTCAACCGTACAGGGTTAGATATCTTTATATGATATTCTAAATTATAACAAAAATTGGCAAAAGAAGAAGAAAAACAATTCATATAATAAAAGATTACTTTTCTCTAGAAATAAATGGTGAAACCCTTCAACAACAAATAAGGTCACATTTTCAATTCTTGTCTTTCTCTCCTCTTCCCTTTTTCTCGCTTACTCACTGGCACATCTGAAATACTTTTGGTCAGGTTATGAAGAACATAATTCTGCTAATACACACACACACACACACACACACACACACACACACACACACACACACACACACACACACATATATATATATATATATAAATTAGCAGAATTATGCCGTACGTAACCTGATCAAAAGCATTTTAAATACATATATATCCTATGGTACGTGCAACATTTTAGAATATCTTTAAGTAGAGAATACATTGTGAGTTGTAAAAATGAGCCCTTTTCGGTACAGTCTGGTCAGAAAAACTTTTGGACATAAAAGCAATAGCGAGGAATAAATCAAGGTAGTTGACGACAAAAAGGAAAAATCCCAGAAAAACCACCAATGTGGAAAAAAAACAACGTTTACCTGGAAGGATTGGTACATTTTGGTGTGTTTTTTTTTTCCTTAGGCTAAGTCAGGTGTGGTTACAGTATAGAACACACAACACATTCTCCACTTAAAGCTGTTCACTTTGGTATCCAGTTAGACAAAATGTAAACAAACGAAAGTTACTACATAATGTCTTATAATTCCTGAGTTGACGTATGTCGCCAAATGACTGAGCGGCATGATACTAAGTCTAAGCGTCCTACGTGTCAAGTTACACTGAATAGTTGTGATACATCGAAACAGTCTGTCTATGGATGACAATATATAACAGTGTTGGTTATCGCTAAATCACTTTGTGAGTTTGTGGCTAACCAAGTGTATTATAATATGGAGAGTGCTCAATATCTAGGATAGAGCTATTATATATATATATATCTATATATATATATATATATTCTATTCACAGGAGTGGAAGGAATGGGGTTTATCAGCTATGCTTGTAGTTCCTTCTTTTTCCTCATTTGGATGACAGACCTGCCTGCGTAAATAGCTATAATCTAAAGTATTTTCCTTATCATATTTTCCATCCCCTCCGCAGGATATGACACGAGGTCAATTTTTTAAGCAGAGTTTAACAGGTTTGAATTCAGAGTTTTCCTTTTCCTTGACTAGTTGCCTCAGCAAGGCTGAAGAAATTAATCTGCCCTACTACTTACCCATAGCTGGAGGGAGAACAATTAGATTCATACCTTTCCCAAGGGTATTAGTGCTATGTGAAATGCAATCAGTCTCGTCCAGGATTTGAACTCGTGTCGCCGTGTCCATTTCCTACGACGATAACCATTACACTACGGGCACCACCAAAGTATTCTCCTTATAGACATTCTGTAATCGTCTTTGAATGTTCACTGTGGTATCCTCCTCAGCAAGAAGGAATCCAATCACTGTTCTTTGTTTTTTAAACAACTCTTAGGGGCTGCCATTTTCAATTTTCCTTATGAGTCTAAAAACCGAATAAAAATAATACAATACAATTTAGAACGTAAAATATTCAACTATTTTTTTAATCAAGAACTTCAACTGAAATAAAGAAAAAAGCATTGCTTTTTGACTCACCGTCGTATATATACATATGTATATATAGTCTTGTCATCCACAGATTATTTCGTCGTATCACAATTCTTCAGTATGGCTAGAACCACGAGATGCATGAAGCCGTGATCAAAACCCGGCTGTCTTTATGGCAGTGTGACGGCACATTGACTAAAATCCCATAACGGGACTTTATTTTCGCACGTGTGAAGACGGGGCAGGTTGGCACTTGATCCCCTATAGAATAAGTCCTCGTTCAGAGTTTTTCTCTCAGGCATATAAGAGCTGGCATATTACGTGAGGGATTAATTTAGGAACAGACTGACCGCCACTGGCAAGGGGTTCCAAATTTCACACTATCACACACCCACCAAGCCGCTAAACTTCCTTCCCCTCGACTATGGAAGAATATGGACCTATAGGTCTTAGTCGTAATAATATTATATTGTAGTAGTCGGCAACTCCGGTTTCCCGTGTGATATTTTAGGAATTAATAGGACAATTCTAAGCAAGATAACATAAGGCGAATAGAAGCTGAAAAGAAGCATGAAATAACAACATAGACCACATGGTAACATAAAAATACCTGAATTCCTTTACTACAGTTATATACACCTTTCAAGGTGTCAAAACGTATAATAATTGGACAGTCCACGAATATAAATGTCTTTTCTTGACTTTTATCTTTCTTCAAATTGAGAGAGAGAGAGAGTGGTAAACGAAATTTGGGTATAAAGAAAAATGGCCCCAAAGTTACTTATCTTATTTTTTTCGACGGGGTTCCACTGGAGAATCTTTTCTTCTTTTACGGGCTAATAGACTTTGTTCTATTTTTTTTACACTGGCTTGAAGAACCTGGGGTCCTTCGTGTCTCAGTTTTTTTCTTTTGTCTTCAACCCGGAGTAAAATGGCTATGGTTCGTCTGCCCGCTACGAACCCTGCTCCAAAACTGATTTTCTTGCTATTTACTTCCGCTGAGGGGAAGGGGTCCCCACTTCCGTTTTGGGGTCCCAGCCAATCATTTGGCTTCTCTCTCTTTCCCCTTCCGGTGTCCGGCGACCTGAGGTTACTAAGTACCAACACTTGTTGATACCCCTCTGTGACCTACATTCTTCCTTAACGGTCACTTTTTTGACGGCTTGATACTGTCAATTCAAATACGAGGAGTAGTAATTTTATCTCCCTCCTCCCAGTGGGATATCACGTGACAGCAGTCAGACATCTTGCCAAACAGACATCGTCATTATAAGCAAAAATGAAGGAGTTGTTTATGTATCACTTTTAACATATACGTTATCGGCTACCGGGGTGCTAGATTCATGAGAAGAGCTATTGCATTTCAGTGTATGTAGCAGACGGCAAATTCCTTACTTGAGTGTGCAACCCGAGGTGGGCGGGGACCACACACACACACACATACACACACACACACACACACATATATATATATATATATAGTACGTTTCAGAACAATTTATATCATTTCATCTTGAAATATCCCTTATGATTGGAGGTGTAAAAACTTGACCCCAACTACATAGTCTAAGCAAACAGAACTACATGGGCTAAATTTTCAGCAAAATAAGATATTTTAAGTGGATTGAAGGAGAAATTCAAAGGTACGAGGTGCCTTCAATAAGTTTCCAGACTTATTTTGTACAGGCATTTAGAATTGTCGTAGACTCTTGAAAATTCAGTATGTTATTGCTATACATCTTATGAGATGACCAACCAATTTTCATGATTTCAGGTTCAAATCCACAGCTACAGCAGCAATTGGATCACGCCCTGATTGTCACAGCTAGTAAATTTCAAAAATGCAATCTGGACTTTAGAAGAATGATATGCAAAAAAATTCGGTTTTAGATTTGGAAAAAATGCCACAGAAACGTATGGAATACTTCAGACTGATTTTCGACCATCTTGCATAAATCGAGCATGAGTTTTTGAGTGGCACAAGAGATTCAAGGAAGGCAGGGAGTCTGTGAGTGATGATGAGAGGTGTGGGAGGAGTAAGGAAATCATAACACCAGAGTTGATGGGCCAAATAAAGAATTTCATAGATAGAGTCAATAAGTGCACAGTTTGATGTCAGTGTGCGAACTGTACACAAAATTATTCGCGAGAAAATTAAGATGCTGAAGATTTGCGCCAAGTTTGTCCTAAGGGGCTCAGAGAAGATCAGAAAGAAAGACGTTGTTATGACAGCAGGGAGATGGTCGAGCTGATCAATTCAGATCCCGCAGTTCTTGATGCTCTGGTGACCTGCGATGAAAACTGGATCTATTGCTATAACCCAAAGACCAACTGCTCGACTCGGTGACTGACAACTACAATACTGACCGTATCTCATGTGGGCACCTGTATATATAATCTCACAACACCCACACATTTACGCTTGACCATATGACTACTTCCGCTTATATACACAGGTACGTCAAGCAATCACATAGTTTACACATCAGGTACATCCAGCTGTCAGGGGGCAGCATTCAACATATATAAGGACTGAAAGTAGAAAGAAATAAACTCGTTCGTACCGCTGGTATTTGTATTATTATTGATGCATATTGCTACTGTATACAACTTTTTACAATTGCTGGAGGGAGAATAATTGGATTCATATCTCACTCAAGAGTATTAGTGCTATATTAAACGCTAAAGGTCTCGCCCAGGATTTGAACTCGGGTCCATTTCTATCGATGGTAAGGGGATTCATTTTTAAATTATTTGTTTCGCTTCAACACGTGTTTTACGCTGTCTTCAGAAAATGATAATCTTTATCACTTTCTGAAGATAGCGTAAAATGATAGAAACACGTGCAGAAGGGAAATAAATAACTTGAAAATAAATCCCCTTGTGGATCTATTCATTTTAATTTATATATGTGTGTGTGGGTGTTCGTTGAAAAGGAATGTCAGCATAACAATCCTAACCGAAGATATATTTTTTCTTATAAATTGATGATAGTGAAAACGTGAAACTGATAGTCACTAATGTTTCTGTTGCATTCAAAAACTTTAATATAGAAATAATTAATGTGGATACGGGATATTGTTAGGGGAGAGGCTGTCTGACAACATAAGGGTTATTTGTATATTTTCTGTGGTAAGGCAGTTTCTTTATTATCACTATTCAGTAAATATATTGGACGATATATATATATATATATATATATATATATAATTGAATATTATAGACATGTTTTGTGTGCATATTTTCGTATATGTCATTTTTTGTGGCCGAATTGATTTTATAGAATCCAGCAGGATTTGGTTAATGAAACTCCCATAACTGATTGGTACCCCAGTACTTTCCTGCTCGATCTTGGGCTATCATCAGGGGTGTGTATATTGCAAAAGCAATGTGAACTTTACATGTACATTACTAGTTTGTAAATGTTTATAATCTATACTGGTGTGTTATTGTGTATCCTCTCTCTGTGTCTGTCTGTCTGTCTGTCTGTCTCTCTCTGTCTCTATCTGCCTCTGTCTCTCTCTGTCTCTGGGTCTGCCGCTCCATCTTTCTCTCTCTCTCTCTCTCTTTCTTTCTCTCTCTCTCTCTCTCTCATTTTTCACCTAAAGGTCGTTATCAACAGAATTAATGATACATTCAAAGAAGAAAGGATTATAATTCTTGTAATATAATGAGAGAGAGAGAGAGAGAGAGAGAGAGAGAGAGAGAGAGAGAGAGAGAGAGATGGGGTGTAATCTCCGGATTTGGATTCACGATTGAAGAATCGAGATTTTTCTAGTTGACAGCTCCCCACAAATCTGAAAATCTTATCAGAGGATTTTAACAAATGGACACGATGGTTGACATGTCCAACCGAACAAAATCCGAGGAACTGATTATAGTGCACATCTCTAAGGACATTGACAGTAGCAAGACTTTAAATGGACCTTTAAGAGACATGGGATTAAGAAATATATGCATTTGAAAGCGAGGTTAAATAACAATATGATAAATATCATTATCTATCTATCTATCAGATAGATAGATAGATAGATAGATAGATACTAAAATTTATAATAAAATCTATTTATTTGTAGAATAAGACTCAGATAGACAGATAAATAGATGGAGAGATCTATCTATCTATCTATCTATCTATCTAAAAGATAGATAGATAGATTGAGCCAGACTGCAAAAGATAGAATATATATATATATATATGTATATATATATATATATATATATATATATATATATATATATATATATATATATATATATATATATATGTCTCTTTGTGTGTGTGTGTGTGTGGAGGGAAGGAGAGACAACAGACAGAGAGACAGATTTTCGTCTATCAATATATCCCAAAGTCTTCATCCATCTAATCCTCCCCTTTCTGGACTTGACCGACTTTTATCCGCACTCAGCCTGACACAGCATTATTACCACTCCCCAATCCATTGACTGACCTAAACTAGTGCCCCCTGGTGGATGTCTCAGTTCTTATCCTATCTTGTAACAATGTCGGATAATTTTTACGGTCGGTGAACACCGAATAAACTCTTACCGAAATGCCGAATTGTCAATATTCTACTGTAAAATGAATAATCCTATGCAATGAAAGGGAGACACAGGTTTCCAGGAAAAATAGAAAAAATTGTAAGCATTAGTAGACTGATCGATGACAATACTTGTCTTGGCACCCTAGAAAAAATTGTCTTTTTAAGGCAAATTTATTGCCGATGCATTATTGTAGTAAAAATAATTTCCAATGCATAGTGAAAATTTCCAATAATAGTGAAAACCATCGTCCAATGCATTTTAACGGTAAAATTCATTGTCCAATGGATTTTAACCGTGAAATTCATCGTTTAATGCATTTTAACAGTAAAATTCATTGTCCAATGCATTTTAACAGTAAAATGCATCGTCCAATGCATTTTAACAGTAAAATCCATCGTCCAATGCATTTTAACAGTAAAATTCATCGTCCAATACATTTTAATAGTAAAATTCATTGTCCAATGCATTTTAACAGTAAAATTCATCGTCCAATGCCTTTTAACAGTAAAATTTATTGTCCAATGCATTTTAACAGTAAAATTCATCGTCCAATGCCTTTTAACAGTAAAATTCATCGTCCAATGCCTTTTAACAGTAAAACTCATCGTCCAATGCATTTTAACAGTAAAATTCATTGTCCCACGTATTTTTACAGTAAAATTTATTGTCCAATGCATTTTAACAGTAAAATTCATTGTCCAATGCATTTTAACAGTAAAATTCATCGTCCAATGCATTTTAACATTAAAATTAATTTTCCCATGCATTTTAACAGTAAAATTCATTGTCCAATTAATTTTAACTGTAAAATTCATTGTCCCATGTATTTTAACAGTAAAATGCATCGTCCAATGCATTTTAACAGTAAAATTCATTGTCCAATGCATTTTTACAGGATAATTCATCGTCCAATGTATTTTAACAGTAAAATGCATTGTCCAATGCATTTTAACAGTAAAATCCATCGTCCAATGCATTTTAACAGTAAAATTCATCGTCCAATACATTTTAATAGTAAAATTCATTGTCCAATGCATTCTAACAGTAAAATTTATCGTCCAATGCATTTTAACAGTAAAATTCATTGTCCAATGCATTTTAACAGTAAAATTTATCGTCCAATGCATTTTAACAGTAAAATTAATTTTCCCATGCATTTTAACAGTAAAATTCATTGTCCAGTTAATTTTAACAGTAAAATTCATTGTCCCATGTATTTTTACAGTAAAATTCATTGTCCAATGCATTTTAAAAGTTAAATTCATTGTCCAATGCATTTTAACATTAAAATTCCTTGTCCAATGCATTTTAAAATAAAATGCATTGTCCAATGCATTTTAACGGTAAAATTCATAGTCCAATGCATTTTAACAGTAAAATTCTTTGTCCAATGCATTTTAACAGTAAAATTAATTTTCCCATGCATTTTAACAGTAGAATTCATTGTCCAATGCATTTTCACAGTAAAATTCATTGTCCAATTCATTTTAACCGTAAAACTCATTGTCCAATGCATTTTAACAGTAAAATTCATCGTCCAATGCATTTTAACAGTAAAATTCATTGTCCAATGCATTTTATCGTAAAAATCGTATTCAATGAAATCGTATTTTAAAAACAATTTCAGATGCATTTGAATCTTAAAAATTCATTGTCTAATGAATTTTTATTGAAAACAAATTGTTTAGCATTTTAACGGTAAAAATTAATTTCCAATACATATCATTGGTAAAATCACTGCCCAATGTATTTTATTGTAAAATCATTGCCGATGTAGTTTATAGTAAAGGGCAGACTAGGTTCTTCAGCCTTGGTGAGGCAACTAGTCTAGGAGAAGGAAAACTCTGAATTTAAACCTGTTAAACTCCGCTTAAAAAATTGACCTTGTGTCATATCCTGCCCGAGTGGAGGGGTTGGGTAAATATTGTAAATTATAGTAAAACCATTGTGAGATGCAACTCTATTGTAAAATCATTGCAGTTTTATAGTAAAATCATTGTCCAATGTAATTTTATACAAAAACCATTGTGAGATGTAATTTTATTGTAAAATCCTTGGTCACTGCAATTTTATTGAAGAATGATTGACCAATGCAATTTTTTTGTAAAATCATTGCATTTTTATAGTAAAATCATTGTCAAGTGAAATTTTTTAAGAAAAAATCATTTCTGATCCATTTTAACAGAAAAATTCATTGTCTAGTGCAGTTTTATTGAAAAAAAAATTCGTAATGCATTTTTAATCGTAAAAACTATTTCCGATACATTCTAATTGCAAAATTGTTATAAAATAGCTGAGGGATTTCGGTTCATGCCTTTGAGTTTAGTTAGGCTGAGAACCTTTCGGTTCAGCACATGGATTGGTTGGGTGTAACACTGAGGCAGGTGTTAACGCGGGCGCGCACGGGCGGATGGAGGTGTCACTCAGATGTCACAATACTCAGAGACAAAACGGGTGACGGAGTGCGAGTGACGTCACGCACCGGAAGCGCGCAGAGGTTTGTGGAGATTTGAAGAAAGTTAGAGAGTTGGGTACTAGACGCCAAACGAGAAGGATCGACTTTTGGAGTTCGCAGACGCGAGGAGAACTTGCACCCTATGGGGGGGGCGCTCGAGTTGGGGGCCAAATGAATAAGACAGCATAAAAGATTGTGTCTCTCCTCCATACGTCGAAACCTTTAACTCAAAGTTAATAAAAAGGTTTCATACCTGAACAAGAAGTCGTTATGTGTTTTCGAATTCCGGGATTCCTATGTTCTTTATATAGTCTATAGTAATGAACATTATATGTCCATTTCGCACAAGGTGTTAATTGCGAATATGGTACAAAATCATCATTCCATACATTTTTGCTGTAAAATTTAATGTCAAATGCAATTTTATAGCAAAAATTATATTCAATGAATTTTCATGCTTAAAATTATTTCAGATACATATGAATAGTAAAATTCATTATCCATTGAATTTTTATAGAAAAATATTTTGTTACACATTTTAATAGTAAAAATATTAATTGTAAATCATTGTCCACGGCATCTTTATAGTAAAATCATTGTTCAATGACGTTTTATAGTAAAATCATTGTCTAATTATTGTAAAGTCATTGTTAATTGCAGTTTTATAGTAAAATCATTGTCCAATGCATTTTTATAGTAAAATAACTGTTCAAACACGTTTTAGAGTAAAATAATTGTCCACTACATTTTTATAGTATAATCATTGTTTAACGCAATTTTATTGTAAAATCATTGTCCACTGAATTTTTATAGTCAAATCATTGTTCATTGCAGTTTTATAGTCAAATAATTGTTCAATATATTTTATAGTAAACTCATTTTCCAATGCATTTTTATAGGAAAATCATTATTCACTGCAGTTTTATAATAAAATCATTGTCCAATACATTTTTATTGTAAAATCATTGTCCAATGTAATTTTATTTTAAAATCATTGTCTAATGCATTTTTATAGTAAAATCATTGTTCAACGCAATTTTATGGTAAAATCATTGTCCAATGCATTTTTATAGTAAAATAACTGTTCAAAGACGTTTTATAGTAAAATAATTGTCCACTCCATTTTTATAGTAAAATCATTGTTTAACGCAATTTTATTTTAAAATTATTGTCTAATGCATTTTTATAGTAAAATCATTGTTCATTGCAGTTTTATAGTAAAATAATTGTTCAATATATTTTATAGTAAACTCATTTTCCAATCAATTTTTATAGAAAAATCATTATTCAATGCAGTTTTACAATAAAATCATTGTCCAATACATTTTTATGGTCTATACATATAATCATTTGCCTGAAAAATCGGAAGAGAAGTTGCTTTTCCTCATCGGTAAAGAAATCCTTACCATAAATAATTGAAATCTTGATATAATAATATCACTGATATTAATGAGGTTAACGGACCATGCTTTCGTGATACATGAATAATTAAAAGAAAAAATATATTTGAAAAATCAATCTATTTAGTATTCATATGATCAATGTATAAAAGAAAAAAATCAATATTTTCCAAATCTGTGAATGAAAATTTTATTAAAACTGTTTTAAAATTAAAAGTACATGTTTTAATATATTTTCTTCGTGAAATTTGGTGGGCCATGCAGAAAACACCGAGTGGTTCAGTTCGCTCAGGACAGTTTTAAACATATACATTTATTATTAATCATACTGTCTTGATGTTTGTCATAGGCCAAAGAAATATTTCTTGTCTTTTCTCAGGATTTGTGCCAATGTCAAAGTCTTATTATTCACCTTGCTATAACTAACATCTTTAACTTAGCTCAAACAATTTACGCAACATACAATTAATTTATGTTTAATTGGTTGGTTGGGTTTTATGGCATATCAACCTTTGTTGGTTGTTTAACGCCAAATCCATTATTATGTAAATAGTCAGCTCAATTTAAAACAAATCAGTTTAACTGGAGTACATTGTTTAATTGTCAAAACAGTTCTAATTCAGCTAATTCTGTTTAGTATAAGTACAGATTTTGTTTACACACTGTTAAATATCAAAACAGTTTTATATTAAACAATTCAATTTCGTGTAAGTACAGTTTCAATGTCAAAAACAGTTCCATTTCAAACAAACCAGTTAAGCATAAGGACCCTGTTTAAATGTAAATACCCTTTAATCGTCAAAGACATTTCTATTTTAAGATATTCAGTTTGATTAAACAGTTCTAATTCAAACAATTCAGTTTAGCATAAGCACACTGTTTAAATGTAAGTACCCTTTAATTGTCAAAAACATTTTTATTTTAAGCTATTCCGTTTAATTAAACAGTTCTATTTCAAACAATTCAGTTTAGCTTAATTATACAGTTTGTTCTATATCACCCGTAGATCGGGCCATATCCGGTGCTTCCATTCCGGACAAGAATGGACCCGGGAGCAATGGCAATAAAGGGATGCTCCACATTCCCCAAAGCTCCAGCATCACTGGAAGTTAACTGTCAGATTGTTTAGTGTCATAAACAGGGCACTCATTGAGATGGGGGTCTTACTCCTCAGCAGACAAGTAGTCTGTGTATTCTACAGCCCTAGCCGATTGGGCAAATTAATTTATGGGTAGATATGTGTGTGAGAACGAAAGAACTTGCTTGAAAAATCTCTTCGGTCATGAATATTTTGTAATCGCGAAAAATCTTTCAGAAGATCGAGCTTATTTAGCATTTAGAAGGTTCTATTTACCTAACCACACTGTCAAATTCATAATACGACGCAAGGTCGGTAAAATTAAACTTGATGACGTGTATATTACACATATAAATGGATTTATTATTCATGATTGTTATAGCCATGTTTGCTTTTAAATTAATGGTTGGTTGGGTTTTATTGCATATTAACCATTGTTGGTTATTTAATGCCAAATTCACTTTATACATATATATTAAATATATATGATTTGGTTTGGTTGGCTTTTATGGCATATAAACCATTGTAGGTTTAATGCAAAATCTTCTTTATACATATATATTAAAGATATATGATTTGGTTTGGTTGGGTTTTATGGCATCTCAACCATTGTAGGTTATTTAATGCCAAATCCTCTTTATACATATATATTAAATATATATGATTTGGTTTGGTTGGCTTTTATGGCATATAAACCATTGTAGGTTAATCAATGCCAAATCCTCTTTATACATATATATCAAAGATATATAATTTGGTTGGGTTGGGCTTTATGGCATCTCAACCATTGTAGGGTATTTAATGCCAAATCCTCTTTATACGTATACATCAAATATATACGATTTGGTTTGGTTAGGTTTTATGGCATATAAAACTTTGTCGGTTATTTAATGCCAAATCCTCTTTATACATGTATATCAAATATATATAACTTGGTTGGGTTGGGCTTTATGGCATATCAACCATTGTAGGTTATTTAATGCAAAGTCCTCTTTATAAAGTAAGTTGTAAAGTTGGCGACCATAGTCGAGGTCCACCCGAAGGCTCCCTTTTTAAAAGCTATTACACCGGGGTGTAGGGGAGATTGTTACTCCGTTCCCTGGATTATTCCACTTTACCCTTGATACGTACCTTATAATGCTCAGTGTTAAACAAGGCGGCATCAAGTACCCTTTTTGAGTCTTTGGTATGACTCGACCTGGGATTAAACCCTCGTCCACCGGGCTATTGACAAACATTCAATCCCACTAGGACAATGAGCCGGTAAATCCTCTTGATACATATATTAGATATATATGATTTGGTTTGGTTTGGTTTTATGGCATATCAACCATTGTAGGTTATTTAATGCCAAATCCTCTTTATACATATATATTAAATATATATGATTTGGTTTGGTTTGGTTTTATGGCAAATCAACCACTGTAGGTTATTTAATGCCAAATCCTCTTGATACATATATATTAGTTATATATGATTTGGTTGGTTTGGGTTTTATGGTATATCGACATTTGTAGGTTATTTAATACCAAATCCTCCTTATACATATATATTTAATATATATGATTTGGTTTGGTTTGGTTTGGTTTGGTTTGGTTTTGTGTCATATCAACCATTGTTGGTAATTTAATGTCAAATGCTCTTGATACATATATATTTGATATATATGATTTGGTTGGGTTGGGTTTTATGGTATATCAACATTTGTAGGTTATTTAATACCAAATCCTCTGTATACATATATATTTAATATACATGATTCGGATTGCTTGGCTTTTATGCCATATCAACCATTGTAGGTTATTTAATGCCAAATCCATTTTTGTACACATATTATTTTGTCTACACAATGTTAAATGTAAAACCAGTTCTACTTCAAACAATTCAATTTAGCCTTATTACACAGAACAGTTCTATTTGACACATAAATAGGATTCTATCAGTCGCTATCTCTCCGGGACAGAGTGCACCAGGGAGTGATGGCATTAAAGGGGTACTCTGTATTCCCCAAAACTCCAGTATTACTGGAGTCTCACCTTTCGATTGCTTAGTGTCATATCAAGGACAATTGTTGAGGGAGTCTTACCCCTCTGCAGAGATGCAGTTGGTGTATTTAGCAGCCCCACCCGACTGGACTAGTTGTTCGATTCAGTATATATTTTGATTTTGAAATTGTTGAACCGTTGTAAAACGAGGACACTAGACTGAATAGATCAATCTATAAAAATGTTAATTCCTAATATCAGATATTGCTGAAAACGTTTAAATACGAAAATGGGCGGCGTCGGGGCAACACATTTCACATTCTTCTACGTGTCTTTTTCTTTACTTATGAGGTGAAAGTTTATCCCAGTATTACGAGTTGAAAACAACATAAAACAAGTCACAGTTGATATACACCCCACCGAAAGAGGAGTTACAGAGGTTTATGGAAAATATAAAACTCTCTGAAATAATTTGACTGAGTATTAAAACGATTACGTTGAGAAAAAACATAGTTTCATTTGTAGTGGGGTAGTATTAAGTTTGTCAGCGTGTAAAACTCCTTATCGGAGGTCCCAATCGCGAAATCGTGTATCCACAGTCGACCCAATTAGCTAAACTTTTATTTTAATAAGTTTCATAACTCTAAATTATTTGCGAAATATATATTAACTTATGCTTATATCAGTAAAAAAAAACAATGTTTTTTATTGTCTTTTAAGCATTTTCATTTAAACTATCATATATATATATATATATATATATATATATATATATATATATATATATATATAATTGTAATTCATGAGTCTGTAATGAGGGTATTATAGAGTTTGTCGGCGTGTATGCTTCCGAGTTTGTATTGGAAGATAGCGAACGAAAATGTTCAAGTGAACCGAAAAACCAACAAAAGTAAACAAACAATAAAGGTAATAAACAAGATGTTTAAGTGTCACAAAATTGTCTTTCATTAATAGAATTATTATTGTACAATTTATAACAGGTCACAAAGATGTGATAAGCTTATTTGAACTGAATGCTTTTGGTCCATGTGTTTCTAACGCCCGCGTCTCTGTTACCGCCCAAAACTCACGTCTGCCTGCTCGTTATAACAAGCGCCTCTTTTTTAAAATCTAAACGAAAGTTAGTAGATAAGAAGATATATATATATATATATATATATATATATATATATATATATATATATATATACTCTTCCACCTGATAAGGGTCAGGAAGTGAATGGGGGTATGTTGTTCTTGGCTGGCTGCCTTTTTATTTGGAATGGGTTAGTAGGGGCTAGCCGTCTTTGATCTTTTCCGACATGTCGTCTCTAAAAGGTTTTTAAATTGGGAGCTAGCGTTGATCATATCTATTTTCGCTAATATATATATATATATATATATATATATATATATACTAACAATGATCCATTTCACATTGATTATTTATTTTTTGTCATAGGAATTACAACTTCAGTCTTGATACTTGTTCAAAATACTTCCTACGTAGCTGTATAATAAACAAATAACAATCAACCGTGGTTTTATTACAAAAATGCATTGAAATTTATTTTACTTTAAAAATGCATCGGAAAAGAATTTATAAAATTTGATTTATATCATTTTTATAATAAAAATGGATAGTAAATCTTTTTCCTATAAAAACTCTTTAGGCTATGATCCTATGATAAAAGAAGGACTGAAAATGATTTTACAATAAAAATGCACCGGAAATTATTCTTACTGTAGAAATGTATTGTAAACGATTTCCCTGGAAAAATGTTCTGTAAAAGATTTTACCATAAAATACAATGAAAATCCTTTTATAATAAAAAATACATTATAAATGATTTTACTTGAAAAATACAACGGAAAAGTTTGCTATAAAATTAAATTAGGAATGAAATTATTATAAAAGTACATTGGAGATGATCTTGCCATTGCAGATTCAACAACAAAATTTCTTTTGAAACGATTTTACTCTAAAAGTGCATTGAAAATGATTTTACTTCAAAAAATGCATTGAAAACGATTTTACTCTGAAAATTCATTGAATATGATTTTACTCTAAAAATGCATTGAATTTGATTTTACTATAAAAATGTATTGAAAATGATTTTACTCTAAAAATGAATGAGAAATGATTTTACTCTAAAAATGTATTGAATATGATTTTACTATAAAAATGTATTGAAAATGATTTTACTCTAAAAATGAATGAGAAATGATTTTACTCTAAAAATGTATTGAATATGATTTTACTATAAAAATGTATTGAAAATGATTTTACTCTAAAAATGAATGAGAAATGATTTTACTCTAAAAATGTATTGAATATGATTTTACTATAAAAATGTATTGAAAATGATTTTACTCTAAAAATGAATTAGAAATGATTTCACTATAAAAATTCATTGAGTATGATTTTACTATAAAAATGTATTGAAAATGATTTTACTCTAAAAATGAATGAGAAATGATTTTACTCTAAAAATGCACTGAATATGATTTTACTATAAAAATGTATTGAAAATGATTTTACTCTAAAAATGAATTAGAAATGATTTTACTCAAAAAATTGATTTAAAATTATTTTATTCTAAAAATGCCCAAGAAATGGATTTCCCATAAAAATGCCCCGGAAATGATTACACAATAAAAACGAGATATATATCAACAACAAAAAATGAAGTCAACATATGTCTAATGACGGTGCGACTGCTACCGAGAGGTTATATATCAGAGGGATGTCTTATCAATACAATAAAATAAAACGGGATCTCTTCCAAGCTTTATCAGTGTCAGTACTACAATATGGATGCACCACATAGACGCTAACAAAATGCATCGAGAGAAAGCTTGATAAGAACTACACATTAATGCTCTGTGCTCTTTAGAAGAAATCCTTGGAGCAACACCTCACATAATCTACAAATCCTTGAAGTAACTGTCTTCACATGAGCTACAATGACTATTTTGTAGCGTATTATTCGATATAATCTGTCTTCATGGCATTATTTTGTGCTGCTATCAAAGGAGGTTCAGTTTCTTTTTTGAGGTTTCCCTTTCTTAGCCATGTCTAGGTCATCAAACAGCAGTTGAACGGCTACTTACTTCCCATCTCAAAACAACCCAAGTAAGAAGAAAGAGAGATGCAGGGACAGAGCTCGAAAAGCAAGGGCACACTCACAAGTGACGTTCTTCTGTGCTCCCCTATACACAGACAAACCGGTGTTGCAGACCAGCAAAACTTATATCAGCACTGTGCGGACACTGGGTATTGTTTGAATGACCGGCTGGAAGGGATAGATGATAAAGACGGAAGAAGAAGAAGAAGAAGAAGAAGAAGAGAGAGAGAGAGAGAGAGAGAGTTTGAGAATACCGTGCTACCAGTGTGACTTGATGTAGATGATGACTATAAAAATACACTGGGAATTATTCTTACTATAAAATGCAT
>OY757947.1:32022139-32073362 GCA_963585895.1 Sepioteuthis lessoniana | reverse complement strand
CACACACACACACACACTTATATATATATATATATATATATATACTAATTTACGTTTACGGTGACAAAGAAAGAAAAACGCCAGAATTCAGAGATAACAATATATGTCGAATCAGTGCCCAGGGAAAAAGAAAAAAGTTATCGGGAGAAAAAAAAGAAAAGGCCCACCTTGTCCCACCAATTGAAAAAAATCTAGAGATACGCAATCAGTTGGTCAAAAGAACAAAAATCCACCGCAAAATGCTGCGATGCTACGATTACAAAGAGTGCTCAATACTAGGTAGAGCAATATTACAAACATTTATTTGCGAGTCGGGACTATCCTACTACAGTTTCGCCTAAAACGGTTCCTCAGGGTACATAATTCCGGAATTATTTCATAGTTTAAAATATTGTGACAGTAACCTGCACTGTAGAAATGATCCTATTTACCCGACCCCTCCGCTCGGGCAGGATATGACACAAGGTCAATTTTTAAGCGGAGTTTGACAGGTTTGAATCAGAGTTTTCCTTCTCCTAGACTAGTTGCCTCACCAAGGATGAAGAACCCAGTCTGTCCTACTATTTACCCATAGCTGGAGAGAGAATAATTGGATTCATACCTTTCCCAAGGGTATTAGTGCTATGTGAAATGCAATCAGTATCGTCCAGGATTTGAACTCGAGTGGCTGTGTCCATTTCATACGACGATAACCATTACACCACGGACACCTCCACGGACACCTCCAAAATGTAAAAATTTTGAAATGCACTGTAGAAATGATAGCGTTATACGATTCGTAATCAATTGACCCGCGCGATAAAGAACAAAAACAAAAACAAAAAAAACTCAAATAACAACTTGACAAAAAAAATCAAACATACAATGAATGCGATTTCCTAATATGTCAGCATCAAATAACCCAAGACAGGTTGACATGCTTTTAAAATCAATCTATTGATAACAATGCACCTAATAGATACTTGCATGTTTTATATTCTAGCAATTTGATACCCTCAAAACAAGAGAAGATCACGTCTTTCTATTCTGATGAACATTTCAACGGGAGGTCTTATGGCAATATGTTTTTTTCTCTGTGGTTTTCAGTTAAAAATGGATGCACAGTTTAGTGAAATTCAGGGTGAGATTTTTGCTGGCTTTACTCCCGGGGAAGCTAGCCTGGGGTGTCGACACAAAGAAAGCTTCAATCTTGGTAGCCTTTAAAATGTTAACAAAAGCTAGATTTTCGATTCTTTTGTGTACATACAGTGTATCTAATTTGGGAATTTATTTCTAAGAGAAAAAAAAAATCTTTAAAAATAGGTGAAGAAAAAAAAAAGTAACAAAATATTATTTTCATAACTTCTTTAACAGCACGTGGTCTATTTACAATATTATGAATAGCAATATCATGATTGTGTGCGAATGCTTTTTATGTGAATATATATATATATATATATATATATAAAGAGTGAGAGACAGAGAGAGAGAGAAAGTGAGAGGGAGGAGGAAAGAAAGAAAACTGTGAGGAGTACCCATGACATAGAGGATAGTGTCTTTGCAATGTGAACATCGTAGTAAGCGGGTTCGATCTCCAGTCATGCTGGAGCGTTCACTTTACGACTAATCATCATCATAATGTCCTGCCACTAGCACGGATTTCCCTGACTCTCTCTCTCTCGCCACTCATCTCTATCGTCCATCGCTCCTCGGAGGTCATCCATACTACTTTCCCTATCAGTACAGAGCTGTTGTATATAGGTTCTAGCTAGTCGCCCAATCCTTGCTCGTCTTTTTGAAGGGGTCCACTAGAGTACATCGCTTTTAATGTCTTCCTTACTTCTCCGGCAGATCCCGCATGTCTGGTTCGTCTATTGGATGGTTTTCGAGATGGGTGGCAGGTGGCCATACAGCTGCTGTTTTGTGGGATGTTGCCTCCAGGATTTGTTCAATATAGCTCGCAGCATTCTTTTGCAATCTTTTTCTCCATACGCTCAGTTAGCGTCCATGCGGTGCATCCATATAGTAATATTGACACGATCGCTGCTTGGAAAAAACTACATTTTATTTAATCGTATAGATCTGTCTTTTATATGACCGATAGCCTATTGACAGCTGTCCATGCCTTCGCTAGTCATGTATCGATGTCATTTTCAACAGATGAACGCCGCTTCCGAGAGAGGAGAATTTATCCACAAGTTTCAGAGACCCACCATTTCGTGTGGAGATATCGCCTCTTTGATTAAAGCACATGAACTGTTTTGTCTGCGTTCACATGGAGGCCTATGCTGCCTGCTGCCTGTTTCAGACTATGCAGCACGGATTAGGCCTGGGTGTGTGTATTTGCCAGAAGCGCTATATCATCAGCGTAGTCCTCGTCCGTAATCATTTGTGCATTATATAATCTGCATATTTGCCTTTGACAAAATAAAGGCATTTTCTTTCATAATCAATCGACGTTCTTAGCGTATAGTCAAGGCAGGTGATAAACTGATATGGGGATAATATGTCCCCTTGCAGGACACCTGCGACAATGTCAAACAAGTCTTTGTCTCCATCCGGTGAGAGAACTTTTACTTTTGTGTTTAATTGAGCATCATTTTTGCTGCGACGGTTTCTTTACAGAGCCCGCAAAAATAATTACCGACGCCGACGACGCCGATGACATAGCGCTACTAGTAAATACACCCAACCAAGCCAAAACACATAGTTTCGAACGAGCCGCCTCGGACATTGGCCTCCATATCAATGCACACAAAACTGAATAGATGTGCTTTCATCAAGCTGGCTACATTTCCACACTAGACGGAACCTCTCTGAAACTGGTTGACAAATTCACCTACCTAGGAAGCAGTGTCTCATCAACCGTAAAAGACATCGACACGCGGCTAACGAAGGCATGGACAGCTATCGATAGGCTATCGGTCATATGGAAATCAGACCTGACCGATAAAATGAAACGCAGTTTCTTCCAGGCAGCGGTCGTATCGATACTGCTGTATGGATGCACTACTTGGACGCTAACAAAACGGTTGGAGAAGAAGCTAGACCACAACTACACCAGAATGCTGCGAGCAATATTGAACAAGTCCTGGAGGCAACACCCCACAAAGCACCACCTATACGGCCACCTGACTCCCATCACGAAAACTATCCAAGTTAGACGAACCAGGCACGCAGGACACTGCTGGAGGAGCAGGGACGAGCTCATAAGTGATGTACTCCTATGGACCCCCGCATATGGCCGAGCTAAAACAGGACGACCTGCTAGAACATACATACAGCAAATGTGTGAGGATACGGGATGTAGCCCTGAAGATCTGCCAGAGGCGATGAACGATAGGGAAAAGTGGCAAGAGAGGATCAGGGATATCCGTGCTGGCGGCATGACATGAAGATGATGATGATATGGAGTCAAATGTCTTGGAGAAGTCTACAAATAAAAGTGTCACTCCGAGGTTTTTTTCACGAACACCAACTAAATTTCGACGATTGTTAAAATTTGTGATGTCATGGATCGTTTTCTCCGAAAGCCATTTTGGTTCTTCCATAGATTTTTCTGGGAAATTGAAACAATTCCCAAGAGGATTTAGACTAATACTCTTGGGAAAGTACCTCAATTATTCCTCTATTAGGATGGCTTTGGCATTAAATAATCCATGAAGGTTGATATGCCATTAATAAAAGAGACTAAACCAAAATTATATATTTACATATATAAATAGCAATAGAAATAATGAATTGTGTACTAGAAGAGAACTCAGAAGTCCTCAATGTTTTAATCACATAGAATGTTTCCAATCTAAATTTTTGAGTCATAATCCCGCGTCACCTTTTCCTTTACTCTAACTTTCACGCACTTCCATGACTTTATTTGTTTCTTAAATAAAATCGTCGTCTATCGATCGAGCGTCATCTACGTTTGTCATCGGAGGCCCCTTGCTAGTTCCGTTTTTAGATGAACGCAATATGACATCCACATCAGCACGCCCCAAGTGGGAGATATAAAGCGTTTCATTACAGTCGGTTGGTCGCAGGGACCGTTCTCCCCGGCAGTTCCTGCTTTGCAGGGCTGAGTTCATGTCTTGGCCCCTGAGGCACCCCAATTGAGGTATGCCGATTGGACTAATCCTTTTTTGGTCGGACCGAGCATGGATTTTGATCCGTGCATGGCTCACCACTTTAAAATGGCCTTGTGCTTTATTCTGACTTGATGAGGAGTCTGTTAAATACCGCCATGAAGTGTTGCTGACGTGAATTCTACAAATAGATTGACGGGAATTTTGTTTTTGCATATTGGCAAGCTTGAATTCAAGAAAAAAGTTCGGGTATCTCACTGCTCCTAGGTACCCGAAACAAGCACAAGTACATGTCTGGAGAATATAGTATATGCTAGTGATAAATACTATCTCTTTTTGATACTAATTATCGATACAAACCTATAAATACGTCTATCAAAGACAGGAAAAAGACATATATCTTATTGAACGGATTAATGGCTTCAACAAAAAACCCAATCAACTGAGACAATGGAATTGTACGGCATCATCGTAAAACTTATTTAAGAATGCAATCTAGAGGGAAGTGAGGCGAAAGACTTTCGTTTGTCATATTCACGAAAAAGAAACCTGTCAATAACCTGAAATTCATTTACATTAGGCTTTAACCTGAGCTCATGGGCAGTAAGAAGCCCTTTTTTCATGAAGAAAAAAAGCTTTGAGAACGGTTTTTATTACTATTATATATATATATATATATATATATATATATATATATATTACGAGAGAGCCGTAAAAATATCCGGTTGAGGTTTAAAACTTTTTGAAAGACCTTGTTTATATGCTTATATCTATCTATATATAAGTATAGATATACATGCATTATATATATATATATATATATATATATATATATATATATATGTATATATATATATTGCCTGTACCCAAAATACCTCCCACATTTCAAACTCACTTTGGTGTTGCATCCGGTACCATAATCTGGCTAATGTCTTATCTTTTATATCTATAATTCTATTAATCTAACTATATATATATATATATATATTACAACAGTGTATAGCTGTCACTATCACATTTGCTGGGTTTGTTGCAGACCAAAAATAGCGTAATTTTGAGTGATAGTAATATAATATAATATAATATAATATAATGATTTCTTTTTTTTTTTCTTTCTTTTCTTCCTTCTGACTCGAAATCTTTCTCGTTAAACAAACGTACATAAATTCTATACAATATTCCTAATGAGTCAAATAACGCAATTTAAAAAATCAAACGCTAATTCGCCAGTTAAACGGCCAACTTTTTCTTATTATACATATTTTCCCCTAGGTTTTTGTATTTCACATTTCTAAACATCCATCCTTAACTTAAAATCGTTAATATCACCCCTCATGGTCCTGATGATGGTTCAGCGGAACCGAAACGCTATAGAGTCAACCTCTCAATAAATCATTCCTTCCCCTTGGATCGTTGTTATCAGTTTTTCTACATATTGTCAGATTACAATCCTTTATTTACTCTTCATATATATATATATATATATATATATATATATATATATTTGGTACAAAAACATTTATCATAAGAAAAATAAGGGAATCGTATTCATTAATCAATTAGAATAATAAAACTGTTTTTATTATTTCAATTAATTTGCTTTATATTATTTTAATTAATTAATAAATATAATTCCTTTACTATTCGTTATGATATATATATACATATAGTTTAAAAGATCTGCAAAAGATATCAAATTTGGTAATCAGAGTTGTGTTTTATTTTTTCATATATCCACGCTACTCGTAAGATGTGATCATGTTGTAACAGAACCTCGTAAGAAATGGACATAGTGACCCGAGTTCAAATTCTGGACGAGACTGTATCTCTTATTGCTCTAATACCCTTGGTAAAGCTATGAATTCAAATATTAAACCTTCGACTATGGGTAAACATTGGGCTCTTTAACCCTGGCATAGAAACCATTCCAAGGGAAGGAAAACCATGAATTCAAATCTGTTAAACCCAATTTTAAAAAAATTACCTTTTTGTCAGGCGAGCCTAGGTTTATCGACAGATTTCTGAGGTGCACCTTTTTGAGGTATTTTTGCCACCTCTGGGTGTGTGTGGGTTATTGCTCTGTGTTCAGTTCCAACAATACAGAGCACCTTGCGCCGTACTCTGGTGTACGTGGGGCATCAGTTGATGAATAATTCAATAAATATAATTATCCTCTGAACCACTTGTGTGTGTGTGTGTGTTTTTCCTTACATATAAATATATATATTACTCTTTTTCTTGACAAAAAAATGTGAAGCCACAGAGATTAATGACTGTACATTTTAGAGCTAATAAAATTTTTGGCGGCTTCAAAAGCGTCTTATTTTTCTATAATTATGAAAAAACGCTGACTAAATATAAAGGAAAAATAGTTGCTGGTGAATTGGGCGCCACCTTGCAGGGAAATTGGCGCGTTTCTATTGTCTCTGTCGTTGCCTGTATACAAACACCAACGCCTGCGCAGTGAACAAACCAGTATTTCAATTCAGAGGCAGATAAAAATCCAAGGGGGGTAATTCTGCCGGAAGTTTAGTGAATTATGCCGGGTGCCATTTTTATTTGCTGATGTCCTGATTGGTCGAAGAGATATTGTATGAGGCAGGAAGAATGTAGGAAAAAACAAAACAAATAAACAATACAATTTGAAGGACCTTCTGTTTATGTAAAACCCGAACGTTTCTCTACTCTAACACAATCCCACCCAAGCATGCATCTTTATAGACTTGTTAATCCTGATAGCCTAAGAGTTTTGTTAAACAGGAAATGTTTTTTTTTAAGGAGTAACCACACTTCTCGAATAAGCAGGGTTTGGATTCAGAGTTTTCCTCTCCTATACTGGTGTCCCAATGAAAGCTTAAGAGCGTAATCCACCTATTTAATCCTAAGCTCATTATATATATATATGTACCATAGCCATATACATGAATATGCGAAATGTACATGGGACGTTCATTACATATATATATATATAGAACATAGGAATCTCGAAATTCGAAAAACACGTAATAACTTCTCAGTTCAGTTACAAAACTTTTTTTATTACCTTAGAGTTTAAAGGTTCTTCGACATAAGGAGAAAGGAACAATCTTTCTATACAGGCTTTTTCATCTGTCCCCCCCCAACACGTGTGGCACCCGCCATAAAGTTCTCCACGAGCAAGCGAAAGCAAAGCGTCTTCTCCCGTGGCAGGTCTCAACTCTACTCACTGACTTTTTCACAATCTCCCAAAATCCTCCGCGCGCTTCCTGTGCGTGACGTCATTCGCACTCGCTAACCTCCGTTTCTCGTCTGGGCTATTGTGACATCTCTGAGTGATACATCCGCTCTGCGTGCACGCGCGTGAACACCTGTGTTAATGTTGCACCTAACTAACCCATGTGCTGAGCCGAAAGGTTCTCAGCCTAACTAAACCCAAAGGCATAAACCTAAATCCCTCGGCGATTGTATTACATACATAAGTAAATAATTAGGAACTCCCAGGTTAAAAATAACAACGAATCGGCTGCCAATTAACAACGAGTTTGGATTTGCTGAGAGGAACTCAAACAAAACGCCATAAACGAGTGGACGCGGGATAGAAAACAGAGAAAGAGTTCAGTTAGCTGTGGGACACGACAGCACTTGGAGCCCGGATGCGCAGCAGTTAGGACTGGCCCCACGTGGAAGCAGATGTTAGAATTACAAAAGAAAACGTGGAAGATAATTCAAGGTCGGCATCTGCCCTCTCTCTCCTCATGACATGTTGTTTCTCTTTATTTAGCAAAAGCGGTCAACTCATTTTTCATATCCTGTTTGTCTCTGCTCAACAACTACTTAAAAGTATATTAGCGAATAAACTCTTGCATTAGCGAAGCAATACAGGGTTTTTGTATGTTCGTCACCTTTTTCTCTCATAGTGATCATCCCGAGGTTCGACTGACACTTAAGACGTTGAGCAATACGCATAAACCCATTCAACGTGGTGGTGTAAACGTCTGTTGAGAACGTAGCAGCATAAACTTCGATTCTGAAGACCGTAGCGTTAAAAACTCTAATTTCTGCCGTGTAATCTTTCAAGCGTTTTCGGTACACACACATACACATATATGCATTGTACACACGCATACACATATATGTATTGTTAACACATATACAATTATGTGTATTGTACACACACATACACGTATATGTAATATACATACACATACACAAGTATTTGTTTTTTAATAACATGTGCATAATAAAATATTTTAAAAGCGATTAACAGTGAGCTAGGGCTGTAAAATACGCCAACTGGATCTTTGCCGTAGAGTACCTCCCCTTATGTGTAGTTTCCTCCATGCTTTCTCTTCTTTACTCAAGACCAGTAGAGAAGGACTGTAGAATACGTCACTTGGATCTTTGCAGTAGAGTACCTCCCCCGATGTGTGGTTTCCTCCATGCTATATCTTCTCTGCTCAAGACTAGTAGAGAAGGACTGTAGAATACGCCACTTGGATCTTTGCAGTAGAGTTCCTCCCCTTATGTGTAGTTTCCTCCATGCTTTCTCTTCTTTACTCAAGACCAGTAGAGAAGGACTGTAGAATACGCCACTTGGATCTTTGCAGTCGAGTACCTCCCCCGATGTGTGGTTTCCTCCAGGCTATCTTTTCTTTGCTCAAGACTAGTAGAGAAGGACTGTAGAATACTCCACTTGGATCTTTGCAGTAGAGTACATCCTCCGATGTGTGGTTTCCTCCATGCTATCTCTTCTTTGCTCAAGACCAGTTGGCTAGGGCTGTATATTACGCTAGCTGGATCTTTGCAGAAGAGAAAGACCCCTACCCTGCAGGTATATCCTGGATTTATCAGTAAACTGATAGTGAGGCTTTTGTTCTAGATGTTTGATGAATTTTGAGTGCCCTTTCACTGCAATTACTCCCAGGTCTGAGTGGTAGTACCTCTTACAGGTCAAAGAGGACTATTTAATCATTTATTATAACCAATTAACTGTGTGCAAATAAATGAGTGCTGTTAAATAGAATTATTACTATTATTTAACAGTGCTTGAAAAGATAATTATACAACCGAATTAATATAGACAAATAGAATTATAAATAATTAATTATTAGTAATTATTAATGATAAATATGATTATTAATAATTAATATACATGAATAGAATTATTAATGTTAGGTATTTTAAACCATTGTAAGTCCTGTTTATGACTTTGAGCTGTGTCTGATTTGTTTGTTTGTATTTTATGGCATATCAATCTATTTTATACAAATAATCAGTTCTATTTCAAACAATTCAGTTTAGTTTAAGTATAGTTTTGTTTACACACAGTTAAATATCAAAACAGTTCTATTTTAAACAATTCAGTTTAACGTAAGTACGCAGTTTAGATGACAAAACAGTTCTATTTCAAGCAATTCATTTTAGTTGAGAGTTTAGTTCTATTTGACCCTTTGATGGAACCCTATCAGGTGCTACTACTCCGGGCCAGAGTAAACCTGGAAGCAATGGCAATGAAGGGGTACTTCGTATTCCCCAAAGCTCCAGCATTAGTGGAGCCTCACCTTCAGATTGTTTAGTATCATATCCGGGACACTTGGGGGAGTTTTTTGTTTATACACGGTCCAACTGAATACGAATAATTTGTACACAAAGCTATTTGATTCATGTTTAGGACCCTAACTGGTATTACCACTCTACTCTGGGGCTGCAGCATTTACCGACGGCATCTCTGCAGAGGGGTACGACTCCCCCAACGAGTGTCCTGGATATGACACTAAACAATCGGATGGTGAGGCTCCAGTAATGCTGGAGCTTTGGGGAATGCGGAATACCATTTTATTCTCATCACTCTAGGCCAGATTGATAGAACCTGATAAGGTCCTATCTACGAGTCAAATAGAATTAAACTGTGCAACAATGCTAAACTGAATTGCTTGAAATGAACTGTTTTTACATTCAACCTGTATATACATGAATATGCGAAATGTACATGGGACGTTCATTACATATATACATATATCACATAGAAAATAGGAATCATGAAATTCGAAAAACACGTAACGACTTCTCAGTTCAGGTACGAAACCTTTTATTACCTTTGAGTTAAAGGTTTGATATAAGGAAGAGAGATACACATTCTTTCTATTATGGCTTTTTTATTTGCCCCTTCAACACGTGTGGCACCTGCCACAACGGTCTCCGCGAGCAAGCGAAAACCAACTGTCTTTCCCCGAGGCAGGTCTCATCTTTACACACTGGTGTCTAGTCTCAACTAACTGACTTTCAAAATCTTCCAAAATCCTCCGCGCGCTTCCGGTGCGTGACGTCATTCGCACTGTCTAACCCCGTTTCCAATCTCGGGCTATTGTGACATCTCTGAGTGACACGTCCGCTCTGCGCACACGCGCGTGAACACCTGTTTTAATGTTACACGTAAGTAACCCATGTGCTGAGCCGAAAGGTTCTCAGCCTAACTAGAACCAAAGGCATAAACCGAAATCCCTCGGCCATTATATCACATTACTACTCAGTATTCGCCGTTGTACGAGAGTGATTTTTAAGTATCAACCAAAATTACCTCCCCTTTGGAACATAAAAAAAATGGCGACGAACATTAAAAAAATGGCGTTCGAACATTATAAAAATTATTTTTTAAATAATAACACTTGAAACCATTTATTTTTACTATCAGAGTAAGTAATATTTTAAACTATTTAATTGTGTACAAAGGAGCTCTATCTCGTTTAGAAATAAAGTTACCTACAAACTATTCTCCCAGCCATGGGTTAAATAGTACCACTGCTGTTCTTCTGAAAGGATAGCTTTGGCATTAAATAACCCACAAAGATTGATACGCTATTAAAACAAAGAAACCAAACCAAACCATGCCAACTATTCCCTTACAAATTATATATAAATACTAGCGGAAATAACGGCCGTTTACTGGGTTCATTAACAGCCTTCAAAATTTGTACTCTAATCTATGAAAGGAATACAAATTTTCTGTAAAATAGGTGCTTCCTTTAAACCAGATGTAATCATGATTGTAGAAAAACAAACTTCTGATTATTTATCTCAATATTTTGGTTTATAAATTGAAGCTGTCATCACATAGTAGGTTTTGTATACAATATAAAAAGAAATAAAAACTTGCGGAAAATTATATAGACATATATATTGCAGTGTTTATTAAAAAATCACAATAAACATTAACAATTGAATATATATTATCATAGTTCTGTAACATCTTCATTATAACTATTTATGATATTTAACCGGCTCATTGGCCCAGTGGGTAGAGTGTTCGCTAATGATCCGGTAGACCAGGGTTCAATCCCAGGTCGTGTCATACCAAAGACTTTAAAAATGGTACTTGATACCTCTTTGCTTAACACTCAGCAATATAAGGTACGTATCAAGGGTAAAGTGGAGCAATCCAGAGAAAGGAGTAGCGCTCTCCCCTACACATTGGTGTAGTAGCCTTCTGGTCACCCTCGACTACGGTCGCCAACTTTACTATACTTATGATATTTAACAAATCACGTATGATGCTGGCAAACATTGTATCAAGGACATGGTTGCAGAAAGATATAAAAATGTTTTTAAAGATACAGAAAGTAAATCAACTAGAAATAAAAATAGGAAAGAATTAAGACTGAAACAATGATTCATCAAATCAGTTTGAAATATGTGATTCAGCACTTCTCCCAGTTTTCAATTAGCAAATCAGTTAAAATAAGTGATTCAGCATTTTCCTAACAGCCGATCATCAAATCGATATATACACCCAGATAAAGATCTTGACTTCCAATAAACATCAGCAATAGGATTTTAATTTCATTAAAATCAAAGTTATTTGAACTTTTACTGAGGGCGTTTACCCACTTTAAACCACCCCCACCCCAAACGCACTGGAAAGTAAATTTCATGTAACTCATTCTAAAATTTTAAATTCGAAACATACTTCGTGTACTATAGCCATGTTTGAAACGTACATCGAATGTCCCTAACGATAGAATATAGGATCTCGAAACACGAAAAACACGTAACGACTTCTTTGTTCAGGTATGAAACTTTTTATTACCTTTGAGTTTAAAAGTTCTTCGACATAAGGAGAGAGAGGCACAATCTTTCTATTCTGGCTTTTTCATCTGCACCCCCAACACGTGTGGCACTTCTACACTAGCAAGAGGTGACACAAGGCCAATTTTTAAGCAGATTTGAATTAGATTTTCCTTATCCTACGCTTGTGTTATATCAAGGTTAAAATGCGCACCCTGCGCTCTATATATCTGGAGTCAATAATGTATATATATATATATATATATATATATATGTACGAGGATCATTTAAAAAGTTTCCAGACTTTTATCGTGTGGGCACTTTTATTGATAGTACGCACATGAAACACCTGCGTTAATGTTGCACCTAAGTAACCCATGCACTGAGCCGAAAGATTCTCAGCATAAAAGGCATGAAACGAAATCCCTCGGCCATTATATTACATTCGTTTTTATGTATTTTCCTCGAAAACTGGATGTATTTGCATCGTATTATAAACCTCATTAAAGGGGCTGAATATCATTGTAAGATGGTGAGATTTCTATGTTTTTAAATTTTTTTTTAGTCTATAGTTTAAATTTTTTCTTATGTCTACATCTAACTATTAATTCGCTTCTCTTATTTAATAACTTATCAGGACATTTATGTATTAAAATATGTATTTTCTCTTCTAAGCACAAATTGCACCTACCGTCAAAACTATTTGGAGTATTTCATTTTTCAAAATAGACCATTCAATCTCAGGGGTTAACCCTTTGTTTTTTAAACACCAGAAATGTTTCGATAGAGCCGGGTGGTGTTTTGGGTGTTCGTGGGAGAAGGTAAATTTATGGTTTGAAAACCTGTCCTTCCATTTCGTGGACGTCAACCCGATATAAGTTTTTTTTTTATAAAACATAGAAATAAATAGTGAAACCAGACAAAAAACGTATCCAATATACACACAATGAAAAAATAGGTAGCTGAATAAATAGTATCGAAATTAATATAAGCATTAATATTTCTCATAAAAATTAATTATCGAACTTAACATGAAAAAAAAAATTAAAAAAATAAAAAAGTTAAATTACCGTAATTATAACTGACGGAAGAATTTTGAAAATAAAATAAATAGGTAAATAAAAAAAACGGAAATTCAATAAAACGAGGAGGTAACTACTTAATCTCTTCCCCCTCCCCCTCCACCCCACGTGTCTATTCTGTTTTATTCATCCATTGGATCTGAAGAAGTCCTGTTATATTTTTCTTCGTGTTTTTGGTTCACACCAGAAACTGAAAAACAGGATGGAAATAAATTTATAATCCTAAAATAACCGGTCTTTGTTTTTTTCTTTAAAGAAAAAAAAAAGATCTATATATATATATATATATATGTGTGTGTGTATAAACAGGATATGACATTAAATAACAAACAATGGTTGATATGCCATAAAACCCAACCAAACCAAATCCTATATATTTAATATATATGTATAAAGAGGATTTGACATTAAATAACCTACAATGGTTGATATGCCATAAAACCCAACCAAACCAAATCATATATATTTAATATATATATATATATATATGTGTGTGTGTGTGTGTGTGTGTATAAAAATGATTTGGTATTAAATAACCTACAATGGTTGATATGCCATAAAATCAAACCAAACCAAACCAAACTAAATCATAGATATTTAATATATATGTATGTTCTAGGAGAATGGCTTTGGCATTAAATAACCTGCAATGGTTGATATGGCATAAAACCAAATCAAACGAAACCATTCTTTAACAGATCCAGAAAAACACGATCCCGCTGTGCCCAATGATTTTTTTAGTTTTTTAAAATCTACAGATAGCACACTCACAGAACCTGACAATGTTATCATTGGCTTCTGATTTAATTTTTAAAGTGACGAAAGGCTGGTTGGTTCGTCGTTGGCTTTTATGGCATGTCAAAATTTGTAGGCTATTTAATGCCAAATGCATTTTATACAAATAAACAGTTCTATTGCAAGCAATTTAGTTTAGGATAAGTACGCAGTTTTAGATCAATTTAACCCATAGATAGGACCCTATCAAGTGCTACCACTGTGACCCAGGGTTGACCAAGGAGGGATGGCAATGAAGGAATACTCCGCATTCCTTAATGTTCCAGCATTACTGGGGCCTTTCCATCAGATTGTTTAGTGTCAGGACCAGGACAGTCGTTGCGCATAGGTTTTACCTGTTTGCATATATGCAGTCGATGCATAGAGCTCCACTCGAATGGGCAAGTGACGAATGGCAAAATGATTAACTCCAAAAGAATTACTTTTGTGTGTAGGTCAACTGAAGTTACCTATTATTATTCTTTCGTACGTGGGACATTGATTATAAACTTATTTCTGAGATTAAAAAGACTGAAGAAGATGCTGTCAAAACACTTTACGAAAACGGAGGGGGTGGTGTAATGGTTAAAGCGATGGACTCCGGGATCGTTGCAAGCGAGTTCGTACTCCAGTCGCGCTATTACGTTCACTTTCGGACAAATACCCCTGGGAAAGGTATGAACCCCCTTATCCTCCCAGTTATGGGTTAAATAGTACTGTTCTTCTAGAATGACTTTGGCATTAAATAACCTAAAAAAAAGGTTGATATGACATTAAACAAAGAAACCAACCAACCAACCAAACCAACCAACGAAAACGGAAGTTACAAACAACCAAAGACAGCCGGAACACTGACATTAGCATTCTGGTTCGCTGTTACTTTCAACCAAACACTTGAATCCTCAACTCGTCATAAATTCAATTTCCATTGTTTAAATTTTTGGACCATTAGAAGATACTATAATATATACATCTAGAGAGAATATACCTCGAACTAGACGATCATCATTTGTTCTCTTAGCTCAGTTTTGTTCAATTCTATTCACCACAACTGTCGATAAAAAGAAACCAGTCATCATCATCATCATCATATCGTGCTGGCAGCACGGATATCCCTGACCCTCTCTCGCCACTCCTCCCTATCGTTCATCGCCCTAGGCAGGTCTTCAGGACAACAACCTGTATCCTCACATAGCTGCTGAATGTACGTTCGTGCTGGTCGTCCCGCCTTTGCGCGGCCATGTGCGGGGATCCATAAGAGTACATCTCTTATGAGTTCATCTCTGCTTCTCCAGCAATGTCCTGCATGTCTGGTTCGCCTAACTTGAATAGTTTTCGTGATAGGGGGCAGGTGGCCGTACAGTTGGTGTCTTGTGGGGTGTTGCTGCCAGGACTTGTTCAGGATTGCACGCAGCATTCTTGTGTAATTGCCATCTAGTTTCTTCTCCAGCCGTTTTGTTAGCGTCCATGTAGTGCATCCATATAGCAGTATCGATGTGACCGCTGCCTGGAAGAAACTGCGTTTCATTTTATCGGTTAGGTCTGATTTCCATATAGTCGATAGCCTATTGATAGCTGTCCATGCTTTCGTTAACCTCGTTTCGATCCAGTCATAATCTCCACTTAAGTACCTTATCCAACCTCAAGAATAATACAAGACGAAAATGTTAGCTTCCGATATTGGAATTTTATCGGGTTGTTTTCAAGAATGCTTAAAGAAAAAGATCAGATAGAACCTGTTTGGTTTGGTTTCTTTGTTTAATGGCATATCAACCAATGTACGTTATCTAATGCCAAAGCCATTCTCCTAGAAGAACAGTAGTGGTACTATTTAACCTATAGTTGGGAAGATAGAACCTGTGGTTTCTGCTTGGATTATTGTTAATCAAAAGAACTTCGATGAAATTGAAAAAATATTATTGAACAAGTCAATGCTAATCAATATACGATTGTTGTGTCAGCCCAGTCGAGTAAAATACACTGACTGCGTCTCTAAGTACACTTTCATTACCATCGCTTCCAGGTCCACTCTGATCCGGAGTGGCAACCCCTGATAGGGTTCTAACTAAAAGTTAAATAGTACTGTTCGACAGTTATACTGTGTGCAATCAAATAACTAATACTAAATTGAATTGTTCGAAATAGAACTGTTTGATCATTTTACTATGTATAAACAAATGACTGATGTTTAATTGAATTCTTAGTTATACATAGGAACACTTAAAACTATTTAACTTCGTTGATCTAAGTTAAATCATATAAATCTAAAATGTATAAACCGGATTTGGCTTGCGTAGTCGCTCGGGCTGTAAAATACACCGACTGCACCTCTGCCGAGAGGTAGGACATCCCCGCCCAATGAGGGTCCTGAATATGACACTAAACAATATGATAGTGAGGTTCCAATGGTGCTGAGGTTTTGGAGAATGCGAAGCACCCCTTCATTGCCATTGCTCCCTGGTCCACTCTGGCCCGGAATGGTAGCACTTGATAGGGCCCTTTCTATGGGTTAAATAGAACTAACGTCATACTAATGCTAAACTGAATTGTTTGACTAAACTGAATCGCTTGAAAGAAAAATGTTTTTGACAATTAAACTGTACTTGCATTTAAACTGCATGCTTATGCTAAACTGAATTATTTGAAATGGAACTGTTTTTTGACACTGATACTGTACTTCCACTAGACTGAATTGTTTAATATAGAACTGTTTTGACATTTAACTGTGTGTAAACAAAATCTGTTCTTATACTAAACTGAATAAGCTGAATTAGAACTGCTTGACTAAACTGAATAACTTGAAATAGAAATGTTTTTCTACAATTAAACTGTACTTATATTTAAACTGAATTGTTTGAAATAGAACTATTTTCATAAAAATGGATTTGGCGTTAAATAACCAACAAAGGTTATTTATACCATAAAACCCAAACAGAGAGAGAGAGAGAGAGAGAGTAGACGACCTTTGTCGAGGGTGACACGAAGTCTCCCTTTTCAAGAGCTACCACACCGAAGCGTAAAGGATGGTTCTACTCCATTCTCTGGATTGCTCCACTTTACCCTTGATCCTTACTTTATAATGCTGGGTGCTAAGCAAGGCAGTATCAAGTACCATTTTTTGAGTCTTTGGTAAGACTCGATCAAGGATTGAACCCCGATCTCCTGGACCATTGACGAACACTCTACTCACTCAAGCAACCAACAACTAATCACCTCTTTTTTGAGGAAGGTAAAGTTTAACACCTGTGCAGGTGATACAGCGTATTATAAGCCTCCTCGAGAGGGTAACTGGAAAGGAAGAAGATCATGTTTAAAAATTTGTATTTTTTTTTTTGTTAAATAAATCTATTTTCATTATTAGACAATCAACTTATTGTCGTTCCTAAAAATACGGTAAAAGACATTTTATACTAATAGACTAACAAATTGATATTTTTTCTGTGTTCACATTTCAAGATAATCAAACCTAAGAAAAAAGAAAAGATAAAAACACAAGTTGTTGCTGTATTTACCAGCAGAAAGGTTCCTAATTGGATATGAAAGAAAAATCGATGGCCAATGTTGAGGTTAATTGTGTTTGCAAGGCAATTTTTTAAGCAGAGTAAAAGATACACATTGATTTATATGTATATACTTATTTATAAAGCACAGAGTAATTTTACATAAGGTATTATACTTGAAGTTCTCTTGAAATCACATGGCACTCATAATAAATTCCAATGTTCTAAGATCTTTGGTTGGTTGGTTGTTTAGGTTTTATGGCAATATCAACCTTTCTAGATTGCTTAATGCCAAATCTTTTTTTGGTTGGTTAGGTTTTATGGCATATCAACATTTCTAGATTGTTTAATGTCAAATCTTTTTTTATACAAATAATCAGTTCTATTTCAAAAAAATTCAATTTAGAATGAGTACACAGTTTAAATCTCAAAAACATTTCTATTTCAAGCTCTTATGTTTAGTCAAACATTTCTATTTCAAACAATTCAGTTCAGCTTAAGTACGAAGTTTCGATGTCAAAACACTTCTATTTCCAGCATTTCATTTTAGCAAAAGTATACAATTTAATTGTCAAAAGCATTTCTATTTAAAGCTACTCAGTTTATTCAAACATTTCTATTTCAAACAATTCAGTTCTGCTTAAGCACCCAATTTGGATGTCAAAACAGTTCCATTTCTAGCTGTTCCGTTTAGCATAAGTACGCATTTTAATAGTTAAAAACATTTCTTTTTCAGCCTATTCACTTTATTCAAACATTTCTAATTCAACTAATTCAGTTTTGTATAAGTATAGATTTTGTTTACACACATTTAAATGTTACAACTTTTCTATATTACGCAATTCAGTTTAGTGTATATGTTTCAATGTCAGAAACAGTTCTATTTCAAACATTCAGTTTAGCATAAGTATGCAGTTTAAATGTAACAACAGTTCAATCGTCAAAAGCATTTCTATTCCAAGCTATTCAGTTTAGTCAAACCGTTCTAATTCAAACAATTCAGTTTAGCATAAGTATGCAGTTTAGTTCTATTTAACCCATATATAGGACCCTATCAGATGTTACCATTCCGGGCTAGAGTGGACCTGGGAGCAATGGCAATGAAGGGGTGCTTCGCATTCCCCAAAGCTCCAGCATCACTGGAACCTCACCATCAAATTGTTTAGAGTCCTATCCAAAACACTCGGTGGAAGGGGTATTACACTTCTGTAGAGAAGCAGTCGGGGTTTTCTACAGCCTAAGCCAACAGGTCAATAGGATCTTTGATTTTATCAGTATATATATATATATATATATATATATATATATAAGTAAGCTGGCCGACCGTACTCAATGTGGGTCCCGAAGACTCCCTTTTCAAGAATATTTACACTGAAGTATTGGAGAGGGCGCTATTCCATTCTCTGGATTTCTCCACTTGCCTTTCATACGTACTAAATAATACTAATTGTTAAGCAACGAGGCATAAAGAACCTTTTTTGGGTCTTTTGTATGACACGAAGGAGATTGAACCCCAGTCTCCTGGGCCATTCTCAAACACTAGCTCTTATGCCAATGGGCCCTTCTCCACAAGCAAGAGTGACACAAAGCCAATTTTTAAGCAGAATCCAACAGGTTTGAATTAGAGTTTTTCTTATCCTACGCTAGTGTTATATCAAGGTTAAAATGCGCACACTGCGCTATATATATATCTGGAGTTAATAATTCATATATATATATATATATGTATATATATACATTTATATATATATATATATACCAGGATAATTAAATAAGTTTCCAGACATTGTTCGTATGGGCACTTTTATTGTTAGTACACACGTGAAGCTCTAGTCCTCTTCAAAATAATCTCCTCCGGCTGCAATGCCCCTGCAACGTTCCAAAAACTTCTAGAAGGTTCCATGGAAGTCCTCTTGTGTGAGCGTGTCAATGACCTTCGTCACAGCCTCTTTCATCTCCTCAATTGTCTCATAACAACAGCCTCTGAGCTTAGGGAATAAGCAAAAGTCACAGGGAGCAAGGTCTGAACTATAGGAAGGCTGAGGAACTGTCTTGATGCCCATCTTGCTCAAATAGTCAAGGATGGAGTTGTGGACTGGTGCATTGTCCTGGTGGAAATGCCACTGACCCAATTTGAAGAGCGCTGGCCTCTTCCGACGGAATCTCTTCCTGAACTCCCCTAAAACCTCAACATAGTAACCATAACCCGAACACTTTGGCCCATCAACTCTGGTGTTCTGACTTCCTTATTCCTTCCACACCTCTCATCATCCCTCACAGACTCCCTGTCTTCCTTGAATCTCTTATGCCACTCAAAATTGATGCTCGATTCATGCAAGATGGTCGAAAAGCAATCTGAAGCATTCCGTACGTTTCTGTGGCATTTTTCCAAGTTTAAAACAGAATTTTATTGTATATCGTTCTTCTAAAGAGTCCTCACGTCCAGATTGCATTTTTGAAATTTACCAGCTGTAACAATCAGGCTTTAGTAGGGTGTATTCCAATTGCTGCTGTAGCTGTTTATTTGAACCAGAAATCATAAAAATTTGTCTGTCATCTCATTAGATGTATAGCAATAACATAGTGAATTTTCAAGCGTCTACGACAATTTTAAATACCTATAAAAAAGTCTGGAAACTTATTGAAGGCATCACGTTTATATATATATATATATATATATATATATATATTGTAAAAGAAGATAAACAACAAATGAAAAATGCCCGAAGCTATTTTTGCAGTGTATTATAAAACCTAAAGTATTGAAGTTATGTACCGTTAAATTCCGTTATGTAAAGTTTCACGAGGATCACATGATGACCAGGAGGAAGAACAGCTAAAATGGCGAGTCAACTTGAGTCATAAATGATTAGTTTTTTTTTAACCAAGTTGTATATAGTGAATATGAAAGGCAGAATCTGCATTAGTGAAATGTACCAGCAAGGCGGTATGAGTTACATCCTTTAGACAATATCGTCGAAGTCTCGGAGGGACGAGAGAAGAGGATGGGAAACGCTGAGTCAATGAACGCGTCGAGGAACAAAGAGACAGGAGAGCGTAGGAAAGAGGCTGAAGAAGAAATGAAGGACTCTTTACTAAGAAGTTGATTTCATGTGGTTTTCTTGTTTTCAAGGAGGCATTCCCTTCACTCTCTTTTGTGTATTACATTCATCACCCCCACAAAAAAAAAAAAAAAACAATTTAAATTACATTGTAACAACACATTTCAAACGTCTTTTTATTTAAACCCAACCGGAAGTTGGTTATTCTTTTTTTCAATTGTGAAAGATAAGAATTTTTTAAAGTTCAAACATTTTTTACCGCAACCAAATGCACTACCATTAAAAATTAGATTAAAATATTTTAAAAACGTTGATTCAAAGAGATATACTCCCAACTGATCCTAAAAAAACTTATCATATGCTATAATAAATTTAAAACCGCCAACTTTGTTGTTAACAATAATTCCTCACAGTAGGCGGTTCTGAGGAGGGAAGTGGTGGTTCGACGCTGTGCAACTGTTGTGAAGTCCCCACACACGTAGCAGAAAGGATTGGCCTTGTTGAGGCATCCTCGACATTTTGACGTGCTTGAAGCCAATGGAGAATCTGAAAATATAACAAAGTAAAATTAAATGTGCATTTGAAAATGTAATACTTATATTTAGTAACCCAAAAGATGTGTAACTCGATAGTTGAGGGACACCAACCTCGTGAGCCACCTGCGAGACAACCTCTTCAAATGACTGCCAGAGTGTGGATTGAGACCTGCTGCCTTAACTGTCAAAATCCGTCTTGATGTATAACTATAACTATATATATATATAATGTAATGCTATCACTTACATTTAGTGCATAATAACTAAAAAATAAGCCATAAGTCTCACAATATTAGAATTAACCCTGAATTCATATACGCCTTTATGGACCGTATATACACAAAATGCACACTATGCATATCTAAAAAAACTTTAGGTGATGAGTAAAAACGGATTTCAAATTTGAATTCAGCACCCTCAAATTAGGTAAAAACGGGTATTTTTGTGCTTGCCTCAATTTCTTTGTAAACCAGTGTAATTAATTGGTTCCCAAGTATTTTCTGTCCGATCTTGGACCATTATCAGGGGTGTATAAATACGAAAATGTGTAGACAAAAGATGTCGATATTGTTTATATGTATGTATGTATGTGTGTGTGTGTGTGTGGTTGAGCAGCAGTCTTTAATTTAAGCATGTTTGGTTCAATAATGGAAACACATTTTGTCTATATAATTTTATTAAGATTCTTTCAGGTTTCTGGATAAGTGTCTTTGTTTCAGGTTGGAATTAGTGGATGAATTTACCAAAACTATCCCGAGCTGTTTCCGACCTTTCATAGGCCATCACCGGGCTTGTTTGCATGTATAAAGAGTGTTCTTAAAGAGTTTTTGAAAGAGTTTTTTTTTCAACCTGAAACCAAAACTCTTATCAGGAAACTCGAAAGACCTTAATAAAATTATATAGACAGACTGTCTCTTTATTAGTTAATCAAGCATGCTTATATATATATATATATATATATATTGTCATCCACAGACAGACTGTTTCGTTCTATCAGAACTCTTCAGTGTGGCTATATGTATATTAGAAAAACAAAATATAGATATGCTTCGGTTAAAAATTGAAAATTGTGTCTTGCAGGCGAAACTTTGACTTAAAATGAATTCGTTCTGAATAGATTCTGGTTGGTAGGTTGGTTGGTTGGCTGGTTAATGTTTCATGGTCAATGGGGTATTTAATGCCAAATAAGAAACCGTAGCAGCAATAACGATTCTCTATAGAAACACCAAAGTAAAAGTACAATCACCAGATGGAGACATAGAATACTTCGACATTGTAGAAGGAGTACTACAAGGGGACACGCTGGCTCCGTACCTCTTTATCATTTGTCTAGACTACGTACTTAGAACATCGATTGACAAAATCAGAGAGAATGGCTTCGAGTTGACGAAGAAAAGAAGCAGAAGGTACCCCGCAAAAACAATTACCGACGCCGACTACGCCGATGACTTAGCGATACTGGCAAATACACCCAACCAAGCCGAAACACTACTGCATAGTTTGGAACGAGCAGCCGCATGTTAATGCACACAAAACTGAATATATGTGCTATAATCAAACGGGGGACATCTCCACTCTAGAAGGAACTCCTCTTAAACTAGTAGACAAATTCACTTACCTAGGAAGCAGCGTCTCAAAAACCGAAAAGGACATCGAAACGAGGATAACGAAAGCATGGACAGCTATCAATAGGCTATCGATTATATGGAAATCAGACCTAACCGATAAAATGAAACGCAGTTTCTTCCAGGCAGCGGTCACATCGATACTGCTATATGGCTGCATTACATGGACGCTAACAAAACGGCTGGAAAAGAAGCTAGACGGCAATTACACAAGAATGCTGCGTGCAATCTTGAACAAGTCCTGGCGGCAACACCCCACAAGACACCAACTGTGCGGCCACCTGCCCCCTATCACGAAAACTATTCAAGTTAGACGAACCAGACATGCAGGACACTGCTGGAGAAGCAGGGACGAACTCATAAGAGATGTACTCTTATGGACCCCCACACATGGCCGTGCAAAAGCAGGACGACCAGCACGAACATACATTCGGCAGCTATGTGAGGATACGGGATGTTGTCCTGAAGACCTACCTAGGACGATGAATGATAGGGAAAAGTGGCGAGAGAGGGTTAGGGATATCCGTGCTACCAGCGCGACATGATGATGATGATGATATATATCATTGTCGGAAATGAACACAGCGACGCGAGTTCAAATCCTGGATGAAGGTTATTGCATTTCGTAAAGAACGAATATCTTTGGAAAAGGTATGAATCCATTTATTCTCCCTCCAGCTATGGGTAAATAGTAGGGCAGACTGAGTTCGCTAGCCTTGGTTAGGCAATCAGTCTAGGAGAAGGAAGACTCTGAATTATAACCTGTTAACCTTCGCTTAAAAATTGACCTAGTGTCCCATCCTACCCGGGTGCAGGGGTTGGTACATACACACACACACACTCATATATATATATATATATATAGAGAGAGAGAGAGAGAAAGAAAAATATGATCTGTAAGCAAATAGATTGTTGATGACTTTATTTTTAAAGTGCTCTTCTGCATACAGTAAAATGATTTCAAGTATTCCTATAAATCACTAATAATTCAATTTTATAATAATCATTTGTATACACACAGTTTAAATGGTTTCAAGTATTGCTATTTAACATTGATAATTCTATTTATCAAGTACACCTATCTAACACGAAGTATTTGCACACAATTCACTGGTTTCAAATAACTTATAATACTAATTCTGGGTAAAAAGATTGAATTGTTCTATTTGACCCGAGATGGATTCGTTCCTGGTACTACCACTCAGAGCTGAAATTGACCTGACTTTAATAATAATGTAAGTTTACTACGCATTCCTGAAAATCTAAGACTGTAGCATCACCGTTAGGAAATTCAAAGTCTTAGTTTTCTCAAAGCGATTGACCCTAAACCACTATCTTCTTGCAACATTAAGATAAAAAAAGGTTCGATGTTTGTTTATAACAAGATCAGTGTGAAAAATACGGTCGAAGCACGAGATCGAACTTCTCTGACCACTTGTCTGACCCAGTAAGGGCCAAAGTGGAATGCTGCTGGTCACGAAATCACTTTGGCTTCCGGTTCATAGAATACTGACCTACCAGGATCCCGGCCTTAATCTTTACGGACCGCCATCCAAGGCCAACTAATAGAGCCTCGTAGGATCTTACTCCTCTTTAGATGTGCTGTCTGTCTATTCTACAGCTCCAGTCGATATAGCAGTTAAATAGATGCAATATCCCCACCCCGTATAAACGTTATTTTAAGATTTTCGGACACAAAAAATAATGAGTTCAACTCAGAAACAATTGGAAATGTGATAACGTTGAAGAACGTGATAACGTTTTTATTATTTTTTAAAAAATTCCATTTCCAATTTCAATTCGGATATATTGTTTCAGTTGAAACAGTTAACAATAAAGTATTGACTTAATTATCATAAGTTGGACGGAGTCAATGGCATATACAAAAGAGAAAATATCTATATTCATTTTTACATTCGGATTGTTTTACACACACACACACACACACACATACATACACTCATACATACACACATGCACACACACACACACACACACACACCCATGCACACGCATATGCTCTTGGTGTAATGGATAACGTCGTTGGAAATAGACACGGTGACCCGACTTCAAATCTTGGACAAGGGTGTTTGCATTTCTCATCGTGCTAATGCTCTTATATAAGTTATGAATCTGACTATTCCATTTCTAGTCAAGAGTAAATAGTACAGCCGAATCGGGTTGGCAACCAGTCGAAGAGAAGGAAACCTCGAAGTTCAAACATGTCAAACTCCGCTGAAAAATTGACCTTGTGTTGCATCCAACTTTCGAGGAGCGAGTGATATATATATATATATATATATATGTGTGTGTGTGCATGTGAGTGTAGAATAAGACTATATATTAATCTAGCTATGAATGTTATTGTGTGCTCTTGTGAGTTAGTACAGAGAATATCAATATATCTCTGATTCAAACATTCTTTGAACAAGAGATATATTCCTATTCCCGATTTCATTCTCAATATACAAAGGACCCATGTGACTACTTTTATAGACATGTAGGGAGTCTCAATATACATGGGACTTATGTGACTGCTAATAACTCTACTAATAATAATATCATGTCCTTTTTTGTTTCAGATTCAGAAAGAGTACCCTATAACAACTATTAATTCTTGATCACAATGACTTGGACAAGAGAGGAAAAATATTTTGAACCACTACTTATTTGGAGACAAAATCAATCAAAACTGTCTCAAAATAGATTCAATCCGTTAATATGATGATAATAATTTGATACTTAGACAGGAAACTTAAAAAAAAAAACGATGGCATGTTCAGGAAGCGGATTTAATAATAATTTAAAAAAAAACATTGATTTGATGTCTGTAGGTCAAAGATGCATTTTTTACAGGACATGTTCTAAATGACTGCCATTGTGCTTATCTCAGTGATAAATCATCATCATATTAATGGGTTGCATCTATTTTGAGACAATCTGTACATTTGCAATATACATTTTCCTTTATGTCTCGATTTCATTCCCAATATAAATTCAGATAGACACCACTATATTATGCGGTGTATATAATAATTTGGCTTATTTATACGAACAAGCTAACTAGATAGACAGATTGATATTAATAGACTGAGATAGAAATAGATATTAATTGAGATAGATAGATAGATAGGTAGATCATCTCATTTACGCATGTACACTCATACAAAATATCATTTCATACATTTAAAAGATCGTATAGCCAAATCTACAATACCTGCAAAATTGACCATGTGATGCAGCATGCTGAATGTGAAGTAAAATAGATTAATCCAAAAACGGTTCAAGTGCGCGCTGCTGAGAAGCCTCATAAATCAACGGACAGGATCAAATAGTTCAGTGAGGAAACTACTACAATTCATCTACTGCAGTATCAGCTATTGATGTGAGAAAAAACGTAACCAAGGAAAGATTAACTCCTCTCAGATGTAAAGCATATGTATAACTCACATCGCCCTTCTTGCATGTCAATAAGGGGACCATTTTGCTGAAGTAGTTGCTTGGAACTCAGTATTAAAAAAAATCAGCTACTGAATCCAACTCGAACTTAGAGACTAGAAGACTTTCGACTTTGTATCTTTTAAGGTTAGAAATCAAAACAAAATAAACCAGCACTCTGAGCTCACTGCTTCTGCAACCTAAACGAATATAGACATCATATGCATATACAAATAACTACCTTGGTGAATTATATATATTTATATTTGATTAAACAGTATTGACATCTTTTGTCTACAAATGTTTTTTGATCCTTTTGAGTTGCCGTATGGATGTTATGATATCTGGCCGGAAATGGCTAATAAACCATCGGTAATCAATTGGTTCCCAAGTTCTTCGGACCCATTTTGGGCCTTCATCGGAGGTGGGGGCGTATATTGCAAAAGTGATACGATTCTTACCAAGTAATGTTCTTGCAAAAGTCGTATCGCTGGTGCAATATACGCCTTCCCTGATGATGGTCAAGATGGATCCGTTAAGTGAATATATGTAAGCAAAAACAAATGTGATACATAAGCGTTTAAATTTCCTTCGCTTGCACTAGTTTCCTCGTGGCTGATTGGCGTTTGAGTCAACTGGGTTTCGATCCCAGCTTCGAACTATATATATAACCACAGCAAACTTTATCTAAAATACAATGAATCTCGTAATGGAAGGACTGTTGTGTCGGCATATGTTTGGAAAATCTCTGTCAATGCCACAATCGGAGTCGTAGGGATTCTTCTCGGTTCTCGTGCTTCAAAATCACTTAATGGCATATCACCCTTTATAGGTTATTCATAGTTAAATTCATTTTTATACATATAAGCCGATCTATTTCAAACAATTCTGATTAATATAAGTACCCAGTTTAAATGCCCAAAACATTTCTATTTCAAGCTATTCTGTCTACTCAACAAAGTTAAATGATTCCAAGTTGTGTTATTTATCACTAATAATTCAATTAAACATCAGACATTTATTTACACACTTAATTGTAAAAACAGTTCTATTTCAAACAATTCACTATGGCATAAGTACGCAATTTCAATGTTAAAAATTGTTCTATTTCAAACAATTCAGTTTAGCATGAACACATAGTTTAGTTCTATTTGACCCATAGATATGACCCTATCAGGTGCCACCATTTTGAGCCAGAGGGGACCTGGGACCGATGACATCCCCCCAAAGCTCCTGCATTACTGGGTCCTCACCACAGATTGTTTTGTGTCATAAACAGGACATTCTTTGGAGGTGTCTTAAACCTCAGCAGAGTAGCGGTTAGTATATTCTACTGCCCCTGCCGACTAGGCCATGGTAGCGATAAAACGGGTGCTAAAACTTTCTCTAAGGAGCTATTTTTCTTTTCTGCTAAACTCTGCATTAAAAAAATTGAACTTGTGTCACATGCTGCTTGGGAGGGTGGGTAAATACATTCAGTGAGGAAAGGTGAAGGAAGAACTTCTTGCGGATAGTTTTCCAAAAGGAAAAGCTGTAAAGATGTTGTATAAGTCCACAGAGGTCATTATCCGCTCACCTGATGCTTACACGGACAACTTAGACATTCTTGCTGGAGTCTTTCTAGGAAATACATTAACGCCATTTCTATCCAAAATCTGTTTAGTTCACAAACTACGAACATTAATAGATCAAACGAAGAAAGATAGTTTCACACTAAAAAAAAAGAAGCAAACAATATCCCTCGGAAACTACTACTGATTCAGACTACGCGGATGACCTAATGCTTCTTATAAATACCACTCAAGCCGAATCTCTCTTGCATGGCCTGGAGCAGGTAACAAGAGGAAGTGATCGTTACATGAATGTAGATAAAACAGAGTTAATGTACTTGAAACAAAATGGATCCATATATTCATTGAATGGGAAGTCTATGAAATTAGTAGACAAGTTCATATATTTCGGTAGCAATATCTCATTTGCTGAAAGCGACGTCAACATAGGCGAAGGCAAAGCATGGATCACAGCTGAGAGGTCACTGACCATAAGGAAATCTGATCTCCGAAGAAACAAAACGGAAATCCTCTAAATTGTTGCCGTGTCAATACTACTGTATAGCTGCAGTAATTAGACGCTAACGAAAGTCTTAGGGAAAAAAAAATAGATTGTAACTACAGAAGGATGCCGCGTGCCGTTTTGAACGAATTCAGCTGTATGGTTACTTTTCTGCCAGTCCAAAAACTGTCTAAGACTGGGAAGACATGCTGGGAACTATCAAAGAAAGAAAGGGCCACCTAATAAGCAACGGTCTATTATGGACTACTATAAATTGCCACACCAGTGTTAGCAAACCAGCAAAAACTTACATATACCAGTTCAATGCTGATAGTCGGCGCTGCTCCTAGGACTTCTTAAAAGGCTGATAAAGATCGATGGCAAGAAAGAGAGAGAGAGAGAGAGCCAAAGGAATCAGAGCAATAAGCATGACATGATGGTATATATATATATATATATATACCTTCAAGAAAAAACAAAATTCGGTCACATTAGGATTATAAATTTATTTCCATCCTGTTAAGAGCATTCATATGAATCAATAACTCCGAAAAAGATTTAACAGGGCTTCTTCAGATCTGTTAATTTTTTCGGAGTTATTGATTCATATCAATGCTCTTAACAGGATGGAAATAAATTTATAATCCTAATGTGACCGAATTTTGTTTTTTCTTGAAGGAATATTTGCTCGCTGATATCATTTACATTGAGCTCTTTACCAGGAATATTTAAATATTCGAATTTTGAATAATTTAATTGTTCTGACGGAATTGTTCCCTACTCCGGATTTACTGGACTGAAGAATACCGATATATATATGTATATATATATACACCAACCCTTCCGCACGAGCAAGATGCGACAAAAGGTCATTTTTTATGCGGAGTCTAACAGAGTTTTCCTTCTTTTCCGTATGCCGTAGCAAGGTTTAAAAGCCCAGTTGGCTCTACAAATTGGCTCTACTATTTTAGCTGGAGGGAGAGTCGTTGGATTTATACCCTTCCTAGGGGGATTTGCGTTATGTGAAATGCTGACAGTTTCATCCAGGGTTTGAACTCAAGCTGTCCAGTCCATTTCCTAAAATTATATCCATGACAACATATATGTGTGTGTATTTGAGTACGTATGTATATACATATATATATATATATATATATATATATATATACATCTGTCTCCATCCTCTCTCTCTCTCTTTCTCTCTCTCACTCTCTCTCTCGTTCTCTCTTGCGTATTTTTTTCTTCCTCGTCCTCTCTCCTATGTGTTCGTGTTTGGTATTTCTCTTTTTTCTTCTTCTTTCTTTCTCTTTCTCTCTCTCTCTCTCTCTCTCTCTCTCTCTGTGATATATCTATTTTCCCCTCTTCCTTCTATTTGTGTATGTGGCTTATCTTCCCCTCTCCTCCACCCATTCTCTCTGCCTCTGAGATGTATCTCTTTTTTCCTCCTTTCACTGTGTATACGTTGTGTATTTCTTTCTCCTTCCTCTTCCTCCTGCCTCCCTCTCACTGTCTTTCTCTCTCGTCCTTCTCTCTCTTTCTCTCTCTCTCTCTCTCTCTTTGTGTGATATATCTATTTTCCCTCTTCCTTCTGTTCGTGTATATGGCTTATCTTTTCCCTCTTCTCTCCCCTCTCTCTGCCTCTGAGATGTAACTCTTTTTTCCTCCTTTCTCTGTGTATACATTGTGTATTTCTTTATCCCTCCCCTTCCTCCTGCTCTCCCTCGCTGTCTTTCTCTCTCCACCTTCTCTCTCTCTCTCTCTCTCTCTCTCTCTCTGTGATATATCTATTTTTCCCTCTTCCTTCTGTTCGTGTATATGGCTTATCTTTTCCCTCTCCTCCCCGCTCTCTCTGCCTCTGAAATGTAACTCTTTTTTCCTCCTTTCTCTACGTATACATTTTGTAGTTCTTTATCCCTCCCCTATCTCCTGCCCCCCTCTTGCTGTCTTTCTCTCTCCACCTTCTCTCTCTTTTTCTCCCTCTCTAAGAGGCATCTGATTCTCCCTTCGCTCTCTGTGTCTTTTCTCCCTTCTCCCTCTTCTGTCTCTTGCACTCTCACTTACCGCCTCTTAGTATATGTCAGTGAAAGACTATAATATAACCAATAAATCCAATTTGAGCAAAATTCTAATATTTTTTCAATTGCAATTTCAATTTTATCCTGCAGTTAAATGTTGTTAATTAGCGATCGAATAGCAAGAAGTAATTAATTGTGACGTTCTCAATCAATGAAACGAAACGCGGAATCTCAGTTGTAGCTTCACAAATAAATCATTTTTCTTTAAAAATCCACTCATCAGACAATGCAATTCCTCCAAGGTCTCCTCAACTTCTAGCCAGGTTTTTTAGTTGACACAGAAAGATTGGTTTTGTTTAGTTTGGTTATATGACACATCAACGATGGTTGGTTATTTAATGCCGAACGTTGTTTTTACATATATATTAAATATATGATTTGTAAACACAGTTTCTTGATACACACAGTTAAATGATCAAATACTTCTATTTCTATCAATTCAATTTAGCATAAGTCAACAAATTAAATGGTTCCAAGCATTGCCATGTATCTCTAACAATTCAATTAAATTTGTTTACACACGATGAAATGATCAAACATTTCTATTTCAAACAATTCAATTTAGCTTAAGTCATTTGTTTGCTTACATTTCAAATATCAAACAGTTCTATTTGACCCATAGATAGGACTCTATCAGGTGCTACCATTCCAAGCCAGGGTTGACATGTGAGTAATGGCAATGAAGGGGTACTCTCCATATCCTAAAGCTCCGGCCTAACTGAAGCCATGCCATTAGATAGTTTAGTGTCATATAAAGGAAACTCCTTGGAAGTAAGACCTTATCCCTTTGCAGAGATTCATTTGGTGTATTCTACAGCCCCAGCCAAAAGAGCTAGATCGTTTAGAGTCATATATCCAGGACACACGTTGAGGGGTCTTACTCCTCTGCAGAGATGCAGTCGGTATATTCTACAGCCCCAACCGACTGGGCTAGATAGTTTAGTGTCATATATCCAGGATACTCGTTGGGGGTATTACTTCTCTGCAGTCGGTGTATTCTACGCCCCATCCCAACAAAGAAAGATAACATCTGAAAGTAAACCCGAATATAAACAATCACCGATCATTAATAATTGACTTTAAGAAAAGAGTGTTCTGCCAAAAACGGATATTATTTGGTATAAATCATTACCGAATATCACAAGATAGATAGATTGATTAATTCTTAAAGACACTTCAAGTCATCTAGGGTTTTTCTATGCTTAGAGGCGAAGGAATCACGTTTATTGTAAATATATATTCACATTTTCGTTTAGTTCTTTTTTCTTAAGATTTTTTTCGGCACACAAGTCTGATCAAATACGAGTAATCTTAAAGCAGATATGTTTTACCAATAAATGGGACCCTCGTAATTACTACAGCTCTGAGCCAGAGTGTAACTAGGATTAAGGGCAATGAAACGGTCCACACTTCAAATATTCAGGGCAGGAATATGGTCAGATACAGTTTGGTGAAATACTCAGAACAGTTCTTTTTTGGGTGGAGTCTTACCCCAGTGAAAGCAGTTACAGTCAGTGTATTTTGAACGCAATTGACGTAGCCGACGGGATTTTGAGTTAATAGAATATTCCTGATATGAATATTCATGATTTGAATATTCATGACATGAATATCTAAGAAATGAATAAATTAGTGAGAAAAGATCTAATGAATTTTCATTTATTTTAATTAAATTAATCAACATTTGATTGATTGCCAAAGGCTGGGTTTGGCTTGTTTTGGTTTAAGGGCATATAAACTTTTGTAGTTTATTTAATGTTAAATCCATTTTACACAGATACATCAAATATATATAATTTGGTTTCGTTGGGTTTTCTTACATCATCATCATCATCATCATCATGTCGTGCTGGTAGCACGGATATCCCTGATCCTCTCTCGCCACTTTTCCCTATCGTTCATCGCCTCAGGCAGGTCTTCTGGACAACATCCTGTATCCTCACATAGTTGCTGAATGTATATTCGTGCTGGTCTTCCTGCTTTTGCACGGCCATGTGTGGTGGTCCATAAGAGCACGTCACTTATGAGTTCGTCCCTGCTTCTCCAGCAGTGTCCTGCATGTCTGGTTCGTCTAACTTGAATAGTTTTCGTGATAGGAGGCAGGTGGCCGTACAGTTGGCGTTTTGTGGGGTGTTGCCGCCAGGACTTGTTCAAGATTGCTCGCAGCATTCTTGTGTAATTGCCGTCTAGCTTCTTCTCCAGCCGTTTTGTTAGAGACCATGTAGTGCATCCATATAGCAGTATCGAAGTGACCGCTGCCTATACAGATATATCAAATATATGATTTCAACACACATTTCGTAGAGAACATTCTAAAACAAGCCTGAGCTCATTTTTTCACAACCCTAAATGGTTTCGGTTTTTTCTATCTAATTTTAATAATACTGTTTATTATTAAAGCTTTGTTTGCACACAGTTTAATTTTTTCAAGTATTGCTGTGTATCACTAAAAATTAAAGTAAATATCAGTCATTTGTTTACACACAGTTAAATGTGAAAACAGTTTATTTTCTAAAAATTAGTTCATAATAAGTACACGGTTTAAATGTTTAAATTCTATTTGGCCCGCGGGACCTTATCAAGAACTATACAGTTAAATGATCGAACAGTTCTATTTCTAACAATTCAACTTAGCCTGTCATTTGTTTGCTTACAGTTTAACGGTCAAATCGTTCTATTTGATCCATAGATAGAACCCTATTAGGTGCTACCACTCCCGGTTAGATTTGACTTGGGAGCGATGACAATAAAGGTAGATCCCACTCCTCAAAGCTCCAGCATAACTGGAGCCAAACCATCAGATTATTTTGTGTCATATGCAGGACAACTGTCGGGGGGTCTTAACCCTCTTCAGTGATTCAATTGGTGTATTCTACAGCCCCAGATGATAGGGCCTACTCTTGTGAAAGAAAATTTTCATTAGATATCTGTCCTATTAAACAATGGCCCAGTTGAATACACCGACTGCATCTCTGCAGAGGAGTAAATCTCCCCCAGCAGGTGTCCTGGTTATGACACTAAACTATCTGATGGTGAGGTTCCAGTAATGCTAGAGCTTTGGGGAGTGTGGAGTGCTCCTTTATGGTCATCGCTCCCAGGATCACCCTGGCTCGGAGTGGTAGCACCTGATAGGGGCTTATCAATGGATCAAATAGAACTAAACAGTGTAACTGCTCTAAACTGAATTGTAAATTGAATAACTCTGATTAGAAAATCCGGCAAATACTTGTGCGAGACATACGGAACCACTGGACAGCTGTTTCAACTTTATTAGGTCTCATCGGCAATGTATACCATGACCTCACCCACTGGAGAACGAACCAGTGACCACACAATGCATAGGCGAAACTCTACCAGTGCCACCGGTCCACATCACACACAAGTTGTGTGGATCGGTGGCTTGTGTGCGGTGTGCACTGATGGTTAAGTGATAGAGTTTCGGCTCTGCATTCTTTGATCGCTAGTTCGATCTCCAGTGGGAAAGATCTCAGTATACCCTGCTTATGAGACCTAATAAGGTCGAAACAGCTGTCCAGTGGTTCCGTATGTTGCGCGCAAGTGTTTGCCAGATTTCTGGTCATGGTAATTCAATTTACAATAAAATTCCTCAACTTAAAAAAGAAAATGTACGTCTAAGCTGAATTGTTTGAAATTAACAGTTTTTACATTTAACAGTGTGTAAACAAAATTTCACTTAAACTAAAGTGAACCTTTTAAAGTAGAAGTGTTTAATCATTTAACTATGGGAAAAAATGTATTTAAGCCAATGACTGTGTGTAAATATTTATGCTTAAGTGAATAATTAGAAATGAAGAGAAACCATTTAACAGTGTGCAAAAAAATGTTATCTTTGAAATGGGTTTTGAGATCCTATATGCATGAAAGGATTTGTCATTAAATGACCTGCAATTGTTCATATGCCATAAAACCTAACCAAACCAAATCATATATATTTAATATATATGTATAAAGAGGAGTTGGCATTAAATAACCTACAATGGTTGATATGCCATAAAACCAAACCAAACCAAATCATATATATTTAATAGATATCTATAAAAAGGATTTGGCATTAAAAAACCTTCAATGATTGATATGCCATAAAACCCGACCAAACCAAATCATATATAATAAATATATATGTATAAACTGGATGTGGCATTAAATGACCTACAATGGTCGATATGCCATAAAAACAAACCAAACCAAATCATATATAATAAATATATATGTATAAAGAGGATTTGGCATTAAATGACCTACAATCGTTGATATGCCATAAAACCCAACCAAACCAAACCATATATATTTGATATGTATGTATAAAAAGGATTTGGTATTAAATGACCTACAATGGTTGATATGCCATAAAACCAAACCAAACCAAATCATATATATGTCATAAAACCAAACAAAAAAAAAAAACAAAAAAAAACAATTAGAGTTTGCCAAAAAATGTGCACCAACAGAGTTCTTTTGTTATTGCTGTTGTTGTTTGTTGGTTAACACAATGATTAGTTTTCTGGCCCCAAGTCTTCTGGCCCAGATTCGGTAATCCCTTAGTATCCCTTAATCACAGATTTGTTTTAGGATCCATTTTCTCGGACAGATTTCTCACAGTTAGCTATGGCTAAAGACTATCGACGAGTAAGACCCCGCCACCGAATATCATGGATAAATCATGTGATGGTGAGGTCCAGTCTTGGAGTGTAGGTAATCTGGAGTATCCTGTCTTTACCATTTTTTCCAGGTCCACACAGAAACAGAATGGTCGTATCCCATCTATAGGTCAATTAAAGCTATCTAATTATTAACTATATTTTAAAGCATTTAACTGTGTGCAAACAAATGTGCCCTCGTTAATACTATTAACTGTGTTTAAACAAATGATTATCATTCAATTATACTGGAATGTTTAATAAAAGGAATGAAAATATCCCTTTCGAGTTTTTCTTGCTCGTGTTAACTGATGGCCTCTTACTGGAATCTGAGTGACATCCTGTCTCATCTAGTCTCCGGGATTCATCTCATGTGCTGGCCGATCATAGGTTTGCTGTAGGCTGGATGGTCTCTTTTCTTCCCTGGATTTCTATTAATATCATTGCTCCTTGAGAGTTTTTCACATCAGCTTTAGCTGTTGGTCCTTCACTGGAGTTTGAGTGGCAGCAAGTCTCCTCAATTCTCCAGGACTCTTCTCAGTATTCTGGTTGATCACAGTAATCCAGTAGTTTTGATGGTCTCCACTTGTCCTCTTATTTCCTAGTCCTCTAGTCCCTGTACCAATCATTTGGTGACCGTACCAAGAACACCAATTAGAATTGGTGTAACCGTAACTTTCATGTTCCACGGTTTTTTCAAGGTCGAGGTATATATTTTTCTTTTCACTTTCTTTTTTTTTTTGTACTCTGTGTTTAGCCGAAAGTCCGCAATTCTGTAGGTTCTTTTTTTTTTTTTGTTGATTATTATAAGTTCTAGTCGCCTGGCTGAGATTAGGTTATATTGTTATTATTATCATTTACTAATTAGAGGTTTTCACATCAGCGTTAGCTGATGGTCTTTCACTGGAGTTTGAGTGACAGCAAGTCTCCTCAAGTGTCTAGGACTCTTCTCAGTATTCTTGCCGTTCTCTACAATGCTGTAGTCCGGATTGTCTCCACTCGTCCTCAAGCCTCCAAGTCGTCCAGTCACTTTAATAGTCCTTTAGTTACTGTACTGAATGCACCAATCACGATTGGTATAATTGTCACCTTCATGTTCCATATTTTTTAAAAATTCCCTGGCAAGGTCTAGGTACTTATCTTTCTTTTCACTTTCTTTCTGTTTTATTCTGTCGAGGTCGAGGTACTTATGTCTCTTTTCTCATTCTTTTAGTTTTATTCTGTGGTCAGCCGGGACAGCAGAGTCGACAATTTTGCAGATTCTCTTCTTTTTTTATGTTGATTATTATAAGGTCTGGTCTTCGGGCCGAGAATAGGTGATCCGTTTATATATGAAAGTCCCACAGGAGTTTGTGTGTCATTTTCTATGACAGGTTCTGGGTTGTGCATATACCATTTGTTGGCTTGGTCAAATTTAAATTTCTTGCACATTTCCCAGTGGATCACCTTGCTCACCCAGTCATGTCTAGCCTTGTACTCCTTCTGTGCCAATTTGCTGCATTTGTTTATTATGTGATTGATGGTTTCATCTCTGTCACCACATAGTCTGCACTTGCTATTTTGTTGTGTCTTATCTATGCTTGCTTTGATACGGTTGGTTCTCATGGCGCTGTATTATTATTATTATTATTATTATTTCTCTCTTTGAGAGTTATTCACAACATGTGTAGTTAGTTTTTCGTGTTAGCATTACAGTATAGTCAATATTCTAATCGATTGGGCGTTTAAAAGGTTTCGATTCTTCCTCTGATTTCTGTTTTTTTTCCAATTTTTTGTCAAGTCTTAGGAGACCGATCCAAGTCTGCTAATAACAACAGGTATCACAGCCACAACATTTTTCGCTTTCATTCATGTTCACTGTGTAATCCTCGCGTACAGTCAAATTCACTCGATTACATTTTTAAAAATTTTTTTAGTAATTAAAAATTAGTCAGGTCAAATTAAAATGGCTAAAATTAAATGGCTCGTTTCTATATCAAAATACCAGGGAAATATGATTGTAATCATTTTACACCTTGCAGGACTCTTCTGATCTCATTAGAGATATAGTTTTTATGGTCTTGATTTCTCCCCCGACTTACGAATTTTTCCGTCCCTTTTTTAAACCTTTCGGGACCGTTCGTAGTGCACCGTTTATAATTCCTTTTGTGCATGTTAACTCCATTCGTATTATAACCTTCTTAACTGTTTTCTTACATTCGCTAACGAATTTATTATTATTATTATTATTATTATTCCTCTCGAGTTTATCTTACCAATGTTTGCTGATGGCCTTTTACTGGAATCTGAGCGACATTATGTCTCCTCTAGTCTCCAAGATTCGGGATTCTAGTCATTTCTCGTTACCGTAGTCTTGCAACTGTGACTGGCTGACCAACAACGAGTACTTTGGCCTGACTTACTCAGGACAGATGGCTGCCTCGCAGATTCTCTGTCTGCTTTTTCTTCATATTGTTTTTCTTCTCCCTCTCTCCTACAGAGAAACCCTTTATAATTTCGACCTACCATATTACGTTGCATAAGTACCTATTTCTCTTCTCGTTTTCTTTGACGGCAAAATCCACAATCCGGCAAGTTCTCTTTTTTTGTTTTTTTGTTCTAGGAGGGATGAGGAGATTATTTGAATGTTAAAATCCCAAAATCCCAAATCCCAAATCTGTGTGACACATTCATAATTTGTGAAAGTAGCATTTGGTCGAGTGTTCCTATTTCAATATCTTGCAGAATTCCTTGTAGATCATCTTTTCCAACGTGTCGTGTCTAGTCGTATTCTTTTTAGCGCTAGGTTGAAACTTTCACTTGTGATATGATTAATCGTTCCGTCTCTATATGCACATAATCTAAATTTTGGATTTTGTTGTGTATTATAGATGTAAGCTTCAATATAATTTGTCCTTATGGCATTTTTTGTGTAGTTGCTAGACGAGATTATGTTTCTCTCTTAAGTTTTCTCTTTCATAGCCATGTCCAGGTCTTCTGAGAGATTTTGCCAGTTTTTAACTTAAAATATCCTTGCAGATTTCATACTTGCAATTTCTGTTTCCTAGTTTTCGTTGTTCTGTTTATCTATGCTGTCAGTACTGTTAATAACCAATGTATTTCGCCTTTCTTTTCTCTTTTTAATGTAATATACAAACCCTCGTATTGGGGAATCTACGCTACTTTTAATGCTGATGTGTCCCCTTCCATTTCTTGATATCTATATTCTCCCTATCATATGGAAATCAGACCTGACCGATAAAATGAAACGCAGTTTCTTCCAAACAGCGGGCGTATCGATACTGTTCTATGGATGCACTACTTGAACGCTAACTAAACGGCTAGAGAAGAAGCTAGACGGCAATTAAACAAGAATGCTGCGAGCAATATTAAACAAGTCCAGGTGGCAACACCGCACAAGTTACCAACTATACGGCCACCTTCCTCCCATCACGAAAACTATCCAAGCTAGACGAACCAGACATGCAGGGCACTGCTGGAGAAGCAGGGACGAGCTCATAAGGGATGTACTCCTATGGACCCCTATATATGGTGGGGCAAAAGCAGGACGACCAGTTCGAACATACATACAGCAGCTATGTGAGGATACAGGATGTAGCCATAAAGACCAGCCAGAGGCGATGAACGATAGGGAGAAGTGGCCAGAGAGGGTCAGGGATATCCGTGCAGGCGGCACGACATGATGATGATGATGATGATGATATTCTCTCTATATCATCACTCGGTGGTGATACATTGTGAATCATTATCATCTTGCTTGAACTCTGGTCTATTTGTCTGAGGTCTTCCCATGTCCACTTCAAGAATGGTCCAGAATATTTTACATGGAATAAGATATTTACAGACGTTAACTACTTTGATGAAATTTCTGTGGCAGAGCTGTGTTTCAAGAAGTTTTCTCGTTCATTTGAAGTACATTTTTCTTTCATCTCAGCTTCCAATATTTTCAAGTACTTGTTATTTTCCTTTTCTCCGAACGTACTGATTCTTTCTTAATTTGGAAGTTCTATTCGTTCCGTTATTTGTCCACTTTTCATCATTAGCATGATACTTTTTTCAATGGAGAATTCCGTTTCTATATCCTGGTTGTATATTCTTATTGTTTGAATAAGAATCACCAATTCTTTTTCATTGTTTGCAAACATTGTTTGATCTACATTAGGAGATTAATCTTTTCTTGCAATTTTGTAAATTCGAAGCCTCCATTGTTCTTCGTAAGTATGAAATCCATTGGTATCTTTTCCATTAGAAAAACTAATGGCAAAAACGCATCACCCTGGAAGATGCCTATCTGAATTTTCACCTTTGTGAAAATTTTGCCTCCTGCTGTCTATTTCCCCTTTCAGTTTTTCATAGCTTCCATGGTGAATTTTAGTGCTTTGTTTGAAGAAGTTCAACTTATCCGACAATCTATTATAAAAGATTACAGGACCATATTTGACTTTGTTATCACGCCACTTTATGGTTACATTTTTTCTGCATCGCTATAGTCTCATTGAGTATATACTGATCAATATACAGTAAATCACCTGTTCCACTTGCTCCCTTGTGGCATTCATTCTGTTTTTCTTAAAACAGTCCATGACATACTTGTGAATAATAGATCTCCTACCGCCTGATATGTGCAGTTAGGATTTTCAACATCATCGGTAGGCACGTTATGGTTCCACAATTGCTGCGAATGTTGTTGGGTTTTTTTTTTGTGGTCTTACTGGATCAGGGTAGTTTTCCCTTAAATAACTGATTTTGATATATTCGTTTTTTTTTTTAGGAATCTACTCAGTCAAAAAGACAGTCTGTCTTGGATTGACGTGATTTTTAAAAACAGAACCCATGTATGCCATCATAGCATGGCATTTTCCAATGTAGTAAATTTTTGCTTGTTGCTCAGATAGAATCCATATGTATGTATATATTTACCAACCCCTCCCCACGGACATGATGTGACACGAGGCCAATGCTTTACGTGGAGTTTCAAAGGTTTGAAATCAGAATTTTCCTTCTTCTAGACTGGTTGCCTAGCCAAGACTAGAGAACCTAGCCTGCCATAATATTTACTCATAGCTGGAGGGAGAATAATAAGATTCATACATTTCCCAGGAGGATTAGAACTATGGGAAATTCAATTAACCTCGTCCTGAATTTGAACACGTGTATGTGTGCTTTCATGACTTCCTCGAGTCCTGATATTTCTTTTTTCATGTTATTTATCTATTCGGCTTTTCTTCTACGCTTTTTGGGGTACCCGTATTTTACTCGGCCATTGTTTTGCTTCTTGGAAATCTGGCTATCGGTTTGTTCTTGTGCATTCAGCTTCTTGTTGGTAGAATTGGGGGGGTATTTTGGAATATCCTGTTTTGTCTGTATTGCTTGACCCTGTCTCAGTATCTTTTAAGTTTCTCTTTTTTGCCAACATTCTTCTTCATATTCTTTTCCTTTTTCTTTTTCTTCCATGAAAGTTTGTCAAACCAATGTTAGCAGATGATCTTTTATTGAAGCCTGAGTGACTGGAATTCAAGTGAAAGCAAGTCTCCTCAAGTTTCCAGGATTCTTCTCAGATCTTAATAATGCTATAATTTGAATGGTCTCAAATCGTTTTCCTATATCTAAGTCTTCCAGTCCCTTTGCTAATCCTTCGGTGATTGTACAGAGCGCACCAATTACAATCCTATTTACCCAACCCCTCCGCTCGGGCAGGATATGACACAAGATCAATTTTTATGCTGAGTTTAACAGGTTTGAATTCAGTGTCTTCCTTCTACTAGACTAGTTGCCTCACCAAGGCTGAAGAACCCAGTCTGCCCTACTATTTACCCATAGCTGGAGGGAGAATAATTGGATTCATACCTTTCCTAAGAGTATTAGTGCTATGTGAAATGCAGTCAGTCAGGTCCAGGATTTGAACTCGTGTCGTCGTGTCCTTATCCTGCGACGATAACCATTATACCATGGGCACCTCCAAAACCAATTACAATTGATGTTACTTTCATCTTCAGGTGCCATAGTTTTTCCACCTTCTCTAGCAAAGTTGAGGTACTTATCTCTCTTTTCACTTTCTTTTATATTCAGTCTGTGTTCGATTAGGAGTGTAAAGCATACTATTCAGCAAGCTCTCTTTATTATTTTTGTTATATACTCTTTTAGAGTTTTTCACATCAGCGTTAACTGATGGTTTTACACTGGAGTTTGAAGGACTGCAAGTCTCCTCAAGTCTCCAGGACTCGTCTCAGGATTCTGGCCGTTCTTAGCAATGCTGTCGTTTGGATAGTCTCTATCCGTCCGCCAATTTCCCAGTCTTCCAGGCCTTTTAATAATCCTTTAGTTATTGTGCCTAACGCACCAATAACAATTGGCACAATCGTTACTTTCATGTTCCACAGCTTTTTCAATTCTCTAGCAAGGTCGAGGTACTTATCTTTCAGTTTTTCACATCAGCGTTAGCTGATGGTCTTTCACTAGAGTTTGAGTGACAGCAAGTCTCTTCAAGTCTCCAAGACTCTTCTCAGTATTCTTGCCGTTCTCAATAATGTAGTAGTTTGGATGGTCCCCACTTGTCCGCCAACTTCCAAGTCCTCCAGTCCCTTTGGTAATCTTTTTGTTACTGTTCCAGACGAACCAATTACAATTGGTATAATTTTCACCTGCATTTTCTATAGTTTGTTCAATTCCCTAGCAAGGTCGAGGTACTTATCCTTTTTTTCACCTTCTTTTAGCTTTATTCTGTGGTCAGCTGGGACAGCAAAGTCGACAATTTTGCAAGTTCTCTTTTTTTCTTGTTGTTGATTATTATTAGGTCTAGGCTTCTGGCTGAGATTAGGTGATCCGTGTGTATGTCAAAGTCCCATAGGATTATTATTATTATTGATAATATTATTATTATTATTATTATTATTATTTTACTTCTTGTGAGCCATTTAAATGAGTTTTAATGAGTTATTTTATATTAAACCGGTCCATTTGCCTAGCAGTTAGTGTTTGTCAATGGCTCGGGAAACCAGGGTTCAATCCCAGGTCGAGTCCTACCAAAAATGGTACTTGATGCCTCCTTGCTTAACACTCAGGCATTATAAGGTAAGGATCAAGGTTAAAGTGGAGAAATCCAGGTAAAGGAGTTGCGCCCTCCTCTACACCTCGGTATTGTAGGTATTGAAAAGGGAGCCTTTGGGTCATGCTCAACTGTGGTGACCAACTTTATTTTATATTAGACTCTGACTGACGGCAAGTCTCTACAACTCTTCAGGACTCCTCTAAGTATTCTAATTTATATTAACGATGCTTTGATTTGGATGGTGTCGATTCTTCTGATCTCCAGTTCTTCTAGCCTTCTTTTTCTGTCTGTCTATCTGTCTGTCTCTCTTTCTGTCTCTTTTTCACTTTCTGATTACTCTCTCTCTCTCTCTCTCTCTCTCTCTCTTTCTCTCGTTTTGATCTCTCTTTTTCTCTAGTCCTGTCTCTCTTCGATACATGTTATTCCCTTTCCTTTACTCCTTCCTTCTCTCGCTCACTCTAATTTTTCCTTTCTTTTTCTGTCTGTCTGTCTGCATCAGTTATCTAATAACACAAACAGGCCACTGTGCATGCTTAATGAAGTCGTTAAATTTGCCTCTGAGCAATGAATGATCCGCCCGAGAATCAGACAGCTTCATTAGAAGATGGCTTCTTATTTCCTTTGAACAAAAAGGAAGAATTTGTTACCGACTTAAGGTAAGTAGAGGATATGCAGGTGGCGCAGTACTTATGGTGGATGTGACTACACACTTCTTTGAGCTTCGGAACTGTTTCCTCACGACCAGATTAAGTGTAGTGTCATACTCGAAACCACGTTTTTGGTATATATTGCACTGTGTGTTTGTGTGTGTGTGTTTTCGTTTTACGGCCTAAAATTTAACGAGCAAGACTAACAATTCATTACTTCGATTCGTACTGGGTGCCCGATACTTCTAGCCACAACTAAGCAACGATTGGTAATTAACTTCATAAAAAATAGAGAAAAACAGAAAAAAAGATAATCTTCATCATTAATGTGTGCCGAAATCAGATTCCTTTCACCTGTCTCATAATCAGTCCCTTGAAGCCATCGCTATTGGTCGGTCCTCTAGACTGTACGTAATGTACTGACGTATGCAAGATTTTGCAGGTCGGCCAACATTGGTGAGTCCACGTTTTGGAGTCCATAGGATAATGTCGCTTGTGAATTGATCCCTACTTCCCTGCAGTGCCCAACATGTCTTGCTTGGATTGTTTGTGAGATGGTAGTTACGTAGCCGTACAACTGCTGTTTTGAAGTGAGTTGTTTCCGACATTCCAATTAATGACAGTGATGAAACAGGCCAATAGAAAAGTAAAATCCAGATGTATGGTTTGGTTTCTTTGTTTAATGGCATATCAACCCTTTTTAGGTTATTTAATGCCGAAGCCATTCTCCTAAAAGAACAGTAGTGGTGCTATTTAACCCATAGCTGGGAGGATAAGGGGGTTCATACCTTTCCCAAGGGTATTTGCCCGAAAGTGAATGTAATAGCGCGACTGGAGTACGAACTCGCGTACTACGATTCCGCAGTCCACCGCTTTAACCATTACACCAGATGTAAGTATGTACCAAAGATAATGAAGGAAGGATTTAAAAAAATATCCCATCCTATTTTAAATATGAACTTCTTTGATTTAAAGAACACTGTGAATTCTAGAAATATCTCAAAAACCCTGTAATCAAAGACCAATAACCAGATCAGAAAATATTGATGTTTCTTAGGTCTGAAATGATTTTTTTTATTCGATAAACAATAACGAAAATAAAAACTTATTCCAATCACTAAATTAGATAAAATCAAAAATCCATTTAAACTAACGCGTTCTGTAAAAGGATCCTTGATCCTCGAAAATGAGTAAAAATACCTACTACTAAATCTAGGACAGCGTAGGATTTCTACCCACGTCCTTATCATAGCTGATGTAACGAACGGCTTACTGGTTGTAGTTTTTTTGCATTTTTGGCTTCCTGATCGATCTAAACAATCAGTTTTAGGATGAAACGACAAATAGTCTGTTTCTTTGTTATCCATTACACTGCTATACACCAACCAGCATGTGCATGAGACATCTGAGTGACTACCCCTCCATTACTGTTTCGTCTTTCTGCAAGAAAATCTAACCATTTTCTGTCACGTTTGACATTGAAACGAGCTGACCTCCGGTAAAAAAATTATTGCCCGAATTTTGTACCCAGAGAAAAAAAAATCTTGCATGTAGACTGGTTTGTAATTGTAATGATCTTCACTGACATGATGCAAAAAAGTTACGCTGCTTCATGCTATTGTTATATTACTACTAATAAATATTTATCTCCCTTGGATATTTTTCTGGGTGGAGGGTATATTTTGTACAACTCGTGGTTACGTGAGAATAAGATAATCCTTTCTGGTACTCTTTCCTTCTTCAAACGAAGAAGACGAACCTCCTTTTCATCTTTGTTCGTTGAAGAGCAGTAAGACCGTCTCTAACTTCGATGAAACACTTTATTTCACCTCATAAGTAAAATGTAAAGCGCACATGAGTAAACTTCCGATACAAATAAGATTCTTACTTTTTTTCTATCTCTCTCATTTACGGATAGTTCACATATTATCTGCATATTTTATCGTTTTGGATACGTTTATGTATTCATTTCAATATTACTTGTATGATTATTAGGTTTCTATATGTGTAAATAAACTTTTTTTATTTTTTCTTCCGTCTCCCAGTCGGCTGGGGTTGTAGAATACACCGACTGCATTTCTGCTGAGGAGGAAGATTTCCCCAACGAGTGCCCAGGATATGACACAAAACAATCTGATGGTGAGACTGCAGTAATGCTGGAGCTTTAGAGAATATTCAGTTCCAGTTATTACCATTACTCCCAGGTCCACTCTGGCCTGGGGTTGTAGCACCTGATAGGCCCTAAGGGTCACATAGAACTAAACTCTGTACTTATGCTAAACGAAAGAGTTCAAAAAAGAACTGTTTGTATATTTATAAATGGATTTAAGTAACCTACGCTGTTTGATATGTCATAAAACCAAACCAATCTTTCCTTTCGTTTATTCAGTGTTAGTGTATCATTGGATATACAAAAGCTAATATTGGACCTTAGTGATTAAGAACGGAACTAAGTATCCTTCTTTGTACCAACTAATTCGACACAGCTATTTTCTCGGTAGGATTTGCTGTGAGCATGTTTGAGCTTATAATATTACCGTCACAAATGCATATTCATATTCGTGTTAAAATAAGCGACAGTTCTGTCGAGGCGGGAGAAGTGAACAAAGACAAGAGTCTCAACAGGGGTTTATGATATATATATATATATATAGAGAGAGAGAGAGAGAGAGTCATGAAATGAACATCGTTGAAGGAATCAGATTTCTCAAGTGCAATTTGAATGCGTGTTTTGTCTAACTTTTACTGTTCAGAAAAAAAAAAACAAAACAAGAAGAAACAAGTCTCGTCGTATTGTTACGTTTTTAGCAGGAATTGTAACTCATTGAAGACTTTTGCTAAATATTAAATAAATTGTTCTGTTCACTGAAGCAACACATCTCACTAGCTATTGTTGCATCGGTGTTAAATTCAGAATTAATAGAATTATGAATGCTCAGAATAATTCCAAATGATGTCTATGTGGTTACCGAAATGAAATATTAGGTCACATAATAATCGAATGCGGCAAATTTAAAAAAAAAAACAATACTGGACTGGGTACTACTACGTGGGGAAGATGATCCACTGAGAATTGTGGAAGATATGAAATAGTTAATCACATAATAAGTATATGCAACAAACTATCACTGAAAGAATGCAAAACTAGACATAACGGGGTGGGAATGTCGATCCAGTTGAAATTGCGCAATAGACTAACATTTGGTCAAGTTTATTCACGAAGAAGGATCATTATCATTAAATTAGTGTTTACCACATCATAGTGACAGTCTGAACACGAAGACTGCATTTTCAGTAGATGAGTAAGAACCTTACCGCTTAAAAACAAAAAGTTTACTTGGTATTTAACTAAAACCACTCCTGGTTGCCAGGCTCGAGATCTAGAAATCAGAATTGTATATAATCACAACTTCTTAGCTATTTCTCTCAGGTCCACTTTGAAAATTATTTATATGAGATAGGAACTCTTCTAATAATAATGAGCATGTCACACCGCCAACACATATCTCCTTGACCCTCTCACGCCACCCGTCCCTATCATCCATTGCTTCCGGTAGGTCTTCAAGGCTGCATCCTGTATCGGCGCAGAGCTGATGTATGTAGGTTCTAGCTGGTCATCCTGATTTTGCTCGTCCATGTGAAGAGTTCCAGAGGTGTACATCACTTTTGAGTTCGCCCCTACTTCCCCAGCAGTGTCCCACATGTCGAGCTCGTCTAACTTGGATAGTTTTCGTGATGGGTGGTAAGTGGCCGTACATCTGCCGCTTTGTTGGGTGCTGCCTCCAGGACTTGTTCAATATTGTTCGCAGCATTCTTGTGTAGTTGTCGTCAAGCTTTTTCTCCATACGTTTAGTTACCGTCTATGTAGTGCATCCACACAACAGTATCGACACGACCGCTGCTTGGAAAAAACTGCGTTTTATTTTTTCGGTCAGGTCTGATTTCCATATGACCGATAGCCAATCAATAGCTGTCGATGCCTTTGCTAGTCGCGTGTTGATGAAACTCTGCTTCCAATGTAGTTGAACTTGTCTACTAGTTTCAGAGAACTACTGATTAGTGTGGAGATGTCGCTTTTTGATTAAAGCACATGTATTCCGTCTTGAGTGCGTTGACATAGATGCCCATGCCTGCAGCTGCTTGTTCCACTCTATGTAGCAGGGTTTATGTTTGGAAGGGTGTATTTGCCAGTAGCACTATGTCATCGATGTAGTCCACGTCCCTGATTGTTTGTGCGGGGTATCTTCTGCTTCTTTCCTTTCTCAACTTGAAACCGTTTTCTTTCATTTTATCAATAGACATTCTAAGCATGTAGTCTTGAAACTTGGTGACCGTAGTCGAGGGCCACTCGAAGGCTCCCTTTTCAATAGCTATTACACAGAAGTGTAGTGTTCCTATTTAACAACCCTCCGCTCGGGCAGGATGTGACACAAGGTCAATTTTTAGGCGGAGTTTAACAGGTTTGAATTCAGAGTTTTCCTTCTCCTAGACTAGTTGCCTCACCAAGGCTGAAGAACCCAGTCTGTCCTACTATTTACCCATAGCTGGAGGGAGAATAATTGGATTCATACCTTTCCCAAGGGTACTAGTGCTTTGTGAAATGCAATCAGCCTCGTCCAGTATTTGAACTCGTGTCACCGTGTCCATTTCCTACGACGATAACCATTACACCACGGGCACTGCCAAAAGAAGTGTAGTGATGGGCACTACTCCAATACCAGGATTGCTCTACTTTACCGTTGATGCGTACCTTATAATGCTGAGTGTCAAGTAAGTTAATATACAGTACCATTTTTGAGTCTTTGGTATGACTCGACCAGGGATTGAACTCTCCCAGATCTCTGGGGAACACTCTACGCACTATAACAATGGAATCATATAATTTTGTAAATTATTAGTGTTAGATTGGTATTGTTCGAAATCCAGACGACCCCACAGCTAAGATGAGCGATAATACTTACTAGATTCCTGAAGACTTTAGGAGACTTTCGGAATAGTAAGGTTGATCACTTAATAAGCGAATACAGTTAACTGAGACAAAAGAAATACAAGATGAGGCACGGCTAAAAGAGAAACATGGTCCTCAGGGAAATATGCGAGAGTTTCCAATGTGAACATACTGACAAATAGTACATACAAAAATCAGAATCTGTCCCAGAAATGTGACGTATAAATTTTCCCGGGACTTTGAGATGAAAACAAATGATAAAATCACAGTCAGAAGAACTGATTTTATATCGACTAAAAAAAAATAAAAACTTGATATCAAGTCAATTTTACCGTTTTAGTGGATGACAAAGGGAAAACGAAAGAGAGCGATAAGATAATGAAATTCTGTAATATACTAGCTTAACTGGTGACGATGAACTTCGCAGATTCAATACGGTCGCAATATAAGATGAACAAACTGCTTTTCACAGGAAAGAGAAATATAAAATATGATAGCGAGAATAAAATTTATTGCCTATGGATAGAATGACAGATATTTTCGTTCACAGATAAGATCAATAGATTATCAGAAAAAAAACGGAACTATGTAAGTTCCGATAACCAGCCATAAACAGAAAATACGTGAGGCAAAGAGGAAGTTCTTACTTCTGCATGGGACTTGAATAGACAATATAAGGTCTGTAATTTGGGACTAAAAGCTGGGATCCGCTGGTCGCTCAAACGAAGAGGAGAGGTCCACTGGTCTCTCAAGCAGACCTGTCAGCTCCTCATGTATGTTCTCCGGCCGTTGCACTACTTCACAAAAAATGTGTCCGCCACAGAAGAAAGATATGTGCGAACTCGTTCTGACTGTATTCCTACAACACACAATCGTCGCCGTTGAAGAATAAAAATAAAAATTACATTTTTATATGTCTCGGAGTCCTTCGTTGTTTGTCCAGTGGTCCAATATAGAACAATACTTGGATACTGCGAGAGAGCAGAAGAGGCTGTGGAACATGAAGCTGGCAGTGATACCAGTTGTAGTTGGTACACTTGGAGCGTTCTAACGTGGTTTGAAGAAAGAAAACCATGGAATTTAAAATCAGTGGAAGATTCTAGACTCTCTGTCTACAGCATTGTTAAAATCAGCAAGAATAGTGAGCTCAGTTTTGGAGTTTTTTCAGCTCAGTTTTTTAGCTCAGTTTTTTCACTCAGACACTCGTGAAAAGCGGAAATTGTGAATGAAATTAACAATAATGTTAATCCCAGAAAGAATACGGATAACAAAAGCATCAACAGAACAAAAAAATAATAATCATCATCAACATGTCGTACCGCCAGCACGGATATCCCTGACCCTCTCTCGCCACTTCTCTCTATCATTCATCGCCTCAGGGTGGTCTTCAGGGCTACATCCTGTATCCTCACATGGCTGCTGTATGTATATCCGAGCTGGTCGTCCTGCTTTTGCTCGGCTATACGTGGGGCTCCATAGGAGTACATCACTTATGAGCTCGTCCCTGCTTCTCCAGTAGTGTCCTGCATGTCTGGTTCGTCTAACTTGGATAGTTTTCGTGTGGGGAGGCAGGTGGCCGTATAGTTGGTGCTGTGTGGGGTGTTGCCGCCAGGACTTAAAAAAACAAAAATGGGAAGAAAACAACAGTGCGGACATTCCAAGAGACATGTACGCGAATTCTCACACAAGAAATCTTGGACTTGGCTAAGAAAAGAAAACCTTAAGATAGAAACTAAATCTCTTCTGATATCAGCAAAAAAAAAAAAACAAAAACAAACAAACCCAACGCCATAAGGGCTAACAATGTTGAAGCAAGAATCGACAAAGCGCAACAAAACAGCAGATGTAGATATTAGGATGATAGAGACGAAACAATCAATCACATAATAAGCGAATGCAGTAAATTTGCGCAAAAAGACTATAAAACTATAAACAACTGGTCGGGGAAGGTGATCCCTGCGAATTGTGCAAGAAGTTTAAGTTTGACTCCACGAACGAGTGGTATATAATCACAACCCAGAATTCGTCGAAGAAAATGAGACGCCCAAAGTTCTTTGGGATTTTGAGATACAAACCGATCACTTAATCTCGGCCAGATGACCAGACTTAGTGATAGTCAACGCTGAAAAACATTCAAAGGAGTAAAATAATTATAATAAAAAGAGACGCATAAGATTTTCTAGATTTTTGAGATGCAGATAGATCACCAGCCAGAAGACCAGACCTAGTAATAATTACAAAAAAAAAAAAGAAAAAGAAAAAGAGAGAGAGAACGTGCCTTATAGTGGACTTTGGCGTCCCAGCGGACCACAGAGGAAAAACCAAAGAAAACGAAAAAAAAAAAAAAAAAAAAAAAGAGAGATAAGCACTTAGACCTTGCGCGGGAATTAAAAAGCTATGGAATTAGATTACAGTGATATCAATTTTAATTGGCGAGGTTGGATTGGTAACCAAAGTTTCGGAAAGCGGGCTGGAAGAGTTGGAAATCGAGGCCATCCAAACTACAGCATTGTTGAGATCGGTCAGAATACTAAGAGTCCGGGAGACTTTAGAGGAATTGATATCGGTCGGAATCCACTAAAATTTTATTAGCTTAATCTGGTGTGATATCTTCGTAAGGAATAATAATATTAGTAATAATAATAAAGGAACTGGAAGACTTGGAAATAAGAGGACGGATGGAGACCATCCAAACAACTACACTATTGAGATCGGTCAGAATACTTAGAAGAGTCCTGGAGACTTGAGGAGATTACTGTCACTGAAAGTCTAAGGCCGATGTAAAAAAAAAAAAAAATCTCAAGGATTAAATAATAATAATAATAATAATTATTATTATTATTATTATAAAATTCAAAAAGAATATCTCAGGAGAACTAGAAAACTACTTGAGACAGAACTCAATTGCAGAAATCTTATCAAAGGAATAAATACCTGGGCTGTACCTTTCGTTAGATATTCCGGACCCTTTCTCAAGTGGACCAGAGACGAACTTAAACAAATGGACCAAAGAACAAGAAAACTAATGACAATGCATAAGGCTTTACATCCCAGAGACGACGTTGAAAGACTATATGTTTCAAGAAAAGAGGGAGGAAGAGGACTTGCCAGCATTGAAGACAGCGTTGACGCATCGATACAACGACTCAAAGACTATATACAAAAACACGACGGAGGACTCATTACAGCCACCAGAAACGAAACTGAGAACACGATGAAGAACAGAATAACAATAACTAGGAAACAAAAATGGGAAGGAAAACAGCTCTATGGGCGGTTTATACGACTAATAAAGAATATCTCACACGACAAAACCTGGACATGGCTGAAAAAAAGAAACTTTAAGAGAGAAACAGAATCTCTCCTAATAGCAGCACAAGACAACGCCGTAAGAACCAATCATATCAAAGCGAGAATATATTAGACACAACAAAATAACAAATGTAGGCTATGCGGTGACAGATGAAACCATCGATCACGTAATAAGCGAATGCAGCAAATTAGCAGAGAAGGAGTATGAGACCAGACAAGATTGGGTCGGCAAGGTGATCCACTGGGAAATGTGCAAGAAATTTCAATTCGACCATACAAACAAATGGTATATGCACAACCCAGCACCTGTCCTAGAAAATGACACACATAAACCCTTCTGGGACTTTAACATACAAACGGATCGACTA